>JABUQX010123854.1:15000-17500 GCA_015478945.1 Trachelipus rathkii | reverse complement strand
GTGGTGAGTTTACACTCCCTGAAAGGGTTTTCACCTTCTCCGTGTGTGTGTGTAGTGAGTCTTTCATTCCCTGAAAGGATTTTCACCCTCTCAGTGTTGAGCTTTACATTCCCTGAAAGGATTTTCACCCTCTCAGTGTTGAGCTTTACATTCCCTGAAAGGATTTTCACCCTCTCAGTGTTGAGCTTTACATTCCCTGAAAGGATTTTCACCCTCTCAGTGTTGAGTCTTTCATTCCCTGAAAGGATTTTCACCCTCTCAGTGTTGAGCTTTACATTCCCTGAAAGGATTTTCACCCTCTCAGTGTTGAGCTTTACATTCCCTGAAAGGATTTTCACCCTCTCAGTGTTGAGTCTTTCATTCCCTGAAAGGATTTTCATTCTCTCAGTGTTGAGTTTTACATTCCCTGAGAGGATTTTCACCCTCTCAGTGTTGAGCTTTACATTCCCTGAAAGGATTTTCACCCTCTCAGTGTTGAGCTTTACATTCCCTGAAAGGATTTTCACCCTCTCAGTGTTGAGTCTTTCATTCCCTGAAAGGATTTCCACCCTCTCAGTGTTGAGCTTTCCATTCCCTGAAGGATTTCCACCCTCTCAGTGTTGAGCTTTCCATTCCCTGAAAGGATTTTCACCCTCTCAGTGTTGAGCTTTCCATTCCCTGAAAGGATTTTCACCCTCTCAGTGTTGAGCTTTACATTCCCTGAAAGGATTTTCACCCTCTCAGTGTTGAGCTTTACATTCCCTGAGAGGATTTCCATACTCTCAGTGTTGAGCTTTACATTCCCTGAGAGGATTTCCACCCTCTCAGTGTTGAGCTTTACATTCCCTGAAAGAATTTTCACCCTCTCAGTGTTGAGCTTTCCATTCCCTGAAAGGATTTTCATCCTCTCAGTGTTGAGCTTTCCATTCCCTGAAAGGATTTTCACCCTCTCAGTGTTGAGTTTTACATTCCCTGAAAGGATTTTCACCCTCTCAATGTTGAGTTTTACATTCTCTGTTTAATCTGATACTGTCACCTATATCCAAACTCGTATATTAATTATAGATTTGAAATTCTTAATATAAATGATAAATCTTCCATTTGAGATAGCGCAAAATGTGTTGTCGAAAGATTAGTAAGTATTTCATTTATTTTTCTCTCTCTCTTTTTAATTTCTAAATATGAAATTGAAGATTCACATTTTAAAATGTAAAAAGAGTTGAAGGTTTCTTCTCTTCTCTTCTCTTCTCTTCTCTTCTCTTCTCTTCTCTTCTCTTCTCTTCTCTTCTCTTCTCTTCTCTTCTCTTCTCTTCTCTTCTCTTCTCTTCTCTTCTCTTCTCTTCTCTTCTCTTCTCTTCAGTCTTCCTTCTGTTGCTTGGCACTTTTCTTTATCCATTTGTTTTTAAGTTCATCCAATCCTGACAACCATCGAATTATATATATATATATATATATATATATATATATATATATATATATATATATATATATATATATATATATATATATATATATATATATATATATATATATTTTTTATTTTATATATTAAAGTTGAAGAATATACATATATATATATATATATATATATATATATATATATATATATATATATATATATATATATATATATATATATATATTATATATATATCTTTTTTTATTTTTATTTTTCTTATATATATATATATATATATATATATATATATATATATATATGAAAAGAGAAATATATATATATTAGTTAAGAAAGAAAGAATATTTATATAGTATATATTTATATATATGTTGTTTTTTATATATATCATACATACCCAGACATATATATATATATATATATATATATATATATATATATATATATATTTGTTTCAATGTGAAAATTTGATCCACACATCCTCTACCACTTCTAAATGCACTTTGTTCTTCACCAATCAGTCCTTCAGTCACTCGACGCACTCTTTCAACCAAAATATCATCATATATCTTCCCTACAACACTCAATAAACTAATTCTCCTGAGGTTCCTACAGTTCCCCTTATCCCCATTACCCTTATATAAGGGTAATATCACTGGTCTTCTCCAAACTTTCGGAACTATGCCCTCCATAAATGCTTACACAACTTTCATATCCATTCAATCACCATGTTGCCTCCATTCTTGATCATTTCACTAGTAATTCCATCTAGGCCTGAAGATTTACCATTCTTCAATTTTCTCACTTTAGCCATTACTAAATACTTCATCCTATAATATCTATTTTTTCTTTCACCATGAACCCACACACATTCACTATCACCTCTTCATTACTGCCCATGTTATGCAGATTTTCGAAGTGTTCTCTCCATACTCTTCTCACATCCATTTCAACAGTTACGAAACACCATTCCTATTCATTATTCTATGCTGATTCCCCTTACTCTCATTCTTAACCTTTCTCGCTTACACCCAAAAAAGCTTCCTGTTCCCTTGTAAGTCTCCATTCATTCTTCTTCCAAACTGTTCCTTTACCTCATTTTTC
>JABUQX010123854.1:0-10000 GCA_015478945.1 Trachelipus rathkii | reverse complement strand
ACAGAGGCGGAGTGCATTCCCACAAAAATAACAAGTGGAAAAATAATAACAGTTCCACCCCAATTATATTATATATTAAAGAAAACGTAAATTAACAAGTAATATTTAATAAATAATATATATATAGAATAAAATAATATATAAATTACATAATATTATAAAATAAATATACATAATATATATATATATATATATATATATATATAGCGAACGATATATTATATAAAGAGAGAGAGAGAGAGACGAGAGAGAGAGACGAGAAGAAGAGACAAAATAACGAAAAGAGAGGATGAAGAGTAAGCAGGAGAAAATGAGAAGACTTAGAATAAGGCAGAGAGGACATGAGAGAGGAGACAAGATGGAGAGAGTAAACCATCGAAGAAAACATAGGAAAGGACAGAGGAGAGACTGGGACGAGAAGAATCAAGACGAAGACAAGAGAGATGAGAAGACAGAGAGAGAATGAGAGAGAGAGATGAGATGAGAGAGAGAGAGGAGAGGAGAAGAGAGAGAGAGATGGAGGAGAGAGAGAGAGTAGTAAAAAATTACCCACTTGTATAATGTAAGAAAAATATAATATAATATAATATATATATATATATATTATATATATATTATATTATATAATAGTAGCATAAACTATAATCTAAACTGTAATAAATAATATTAACCATATTAATAAACTCTACATATATGATCATAGCCATAACTAAATTATACTCTATGGGATATATATATATATATCCGCTATCAAAGACAAAAATTATAATAAAAAAAATGTATATACTACTTCCCAGTTAGGCTAATTTTATACCTCCTAATTACGCATATCTATATAAGTATAAGTAAGTATAACTATATATAATATATATATAATAATACAATAATACAATCGAAAGATATGCTAGAAATATATATAGTTACAAGATCTAAATAACCCTTATTATATGAATATAAT
The DNA here is from genome assembly GCA_015478945.1 of Trachelipus rathkii. Lineage (NCBI taxonomy): Eukaryota > Metazoa > Arthropoda > Malacostraca > Isopoda > Trachelipodidae > Trachelipus > Trachelipus rathkii. Next base: position 9,042 of record JABUQX010123854.1, on the reverse strand, counting down.
ATATAAACATATTCAATAATTAATATCAATCTAATAAATATATATATAATGAGGTCATCTAGCAATCAGCTTCTCGGAATTTTTGCGATAACTACAACTACCTTCGGTAATATATATGATGATAAATAGCAACTCACCATCGAAATTAAGAAATGTAGCTAGATGCGCAAAAGAAGTACGCACTTACAAATAGTTAATAATCTCTCACACTAGGTTAATAAAATGTAAGACAAAGTGCGATTCTTTTGCCTATGCAGAAAGTAAACGCTATTTAGTGCTAATAACGTGAAGAATTTACAAAGGATATGATGGTGAAAACAAAAATGTTTCTGAGTTAAAAGTGAAGTTCCGTAATTTTTTATCAATATAATAGACTTGGACATTAAATAAAAACCAAAACTATCATTAAAGATCGAACTTAAAAGGGACACAGTAAAACCGCATAACCAACAACACCTTAAGGATCGACCGATGACTGACGCTAATTATAACTTGCACCTATTAATCCCCAACATATAGTGATCGGATAATAGACAGAGTTGAAATTTTCGAACCATAACGTACTATGGATCTACACCTTATTGCCGTACATCACTGTCTCTGGTCTCATTGTTTTCGTGATAAAAAAGCTATTGTCTTGCAATATACAAAGAAAAATACTCCGAGAGATAATGTTCGCCACATGATCATACCAGAGGCTGCAAAAAACGTTCGATGCTCCACGAGTAAAAAAACGTCGACTATTAAATAGCGAAAGAGATAAATCCACTCTATTTAATTTATTCAATGATTTAACCCATTTTTAGAATATCCGCCTAATACCCACATCAGAAAATATGTATAGTGAAATAAAATATAATAAATATACATGGAAAGAGTTAAACAAAAAATAAACACATAAATAAATTATCTGCACCATGATAATAATAATAACTTAACAAATAATATATATAATATTATATAATATATATAATATTAATATATATATATATAAGTATATTATATAATAATAATATAATAATGTAAAACTAAATAATCTAAACATCTACATATTACTCAAAAAATAGTATAATATATAAAATTAATAATAAACACAAATACCCTAATAATAATAATATATAACATAAAATAATAATATCAAATAAAAAAAAAAATTTATACTAAAACTCAAAACAATAATTAGGTATAGTACTTAATAAATACAGATATATAATATAAATACTCATATTACCAATAAATAAAATAAATATAAAAAATAAAAAATAATATAACAAAACTGACAAACGAAACCACTAGATAATAGAATATAATATAATATAATATATATATATAAAATAATATAATATATATATAATATATATATATATATTATATATAATATATAAGAAAATATAATAAAAATATAACATATGTATGTATTAAAAAATTAGCGATGTATTATTGATTTGAAGGAAAAGATATAACTATAGAGTCTAGAGTGTAGACTAGCTTTCTAGAAACTATTATGAGTTGATAAATTTTTGATAGTTCAGTATAAATCAATGTTTGAAAATATACATACTAGAAGACCAATCATTAAAAGTGCGATTAACAGTCATAGAGAACCAATGGCACACCACCTGTATATATATATAATATATATATATATATATATATATATAATTAATAAATAATATATATTAAATAAATAAAAATAATGATAATATATAATATATTATAAAAATATATATTATAAAAATAAAAATAATAAATATATATATATATATAATATAATATATACTATAGTATATCTTCCCCTTATTCACCTAGAGGCAGAAATTGTACACTACCCTGTCATCAATGTATGAATCCTCTCCACCATCCATCCGAAAAGGTCTGTCCTGATTCGTAGTCCTCAGCGACATTCATCTGATGAGCATAAATCATTCACTGACGACTACGATTCTACGCCTGTCGCAGCTTCTTCAGAAGTTACCAAAACTGATGACTTTATTCCAGATCCTTCCGCCTAACTCCTACTGGAGTTACAAGTAGCTCACAACATTGCTCCAGTGATTCGCATAAGTTTAAGTATAGCTCCTTGTCATGGGAGCTTCAGCTTCATGACCGCAACGGATATATATATATAATACATATAAATATATTATAATATATAATATTATATAGATAAAATTAAATAATATATATATAATATATAAATAAAAAATAATATATAAAAATTATTATATATATAATATATAATATATTTATAATAGATATATAATATGTACTATTTTATTTATTATGGGAAGTTTTTATGTAGTTATATAAGCTTTTAAATACAGTAAATATGCTAACTCATATAATTTAATGGTAGATCTAATTGAAAAAATATTTTCTTAGCAGTAGAGAAGAAGATTTTAAGTCATATATGAATTATATAAAATAATAAAAAATAAATTATATATATATATATATATACAATATATAAATAATAAATAATATATATATAATAATAAATAAAAATATATATAATATATATTAATAAATAATATAATAAGTAAAATATATATATATATATATTATATATTAAATATATATATATATACGGATATAAATAAAAACAAAATTATATAACACCATCTAAGCGATACAACAAAAACTCTCAAGCCACTCAAAAGAAATGACGGGTGCCAAAGTCAACAATACACACAGTCACTTCGTCGTGCTCAATATCAATGAGAGTTATAGTACAATAAAAGGATAAAGCTACTGGATAAGAACGCGCAGATAGGCCTATTGACAAGCACTGTACTACGTTAACTAATATAAATATAATCTATGCTTAAATACTCATAAGGTACCAGACCTCGGATGTGGATAGAACCTGCACATAGTAACAGACTCGAAACGATTTTGGACCAGAGATACTTGAATACAAATAACGCTTTTAAATTAGTAAATGCGACGAACGCTAATAAAATATAGACTAACGTATATAAAAGGTGGAAAGTAGGAGAAGATCTTTGAGATGATGATGGAGTAGAGTGAGGATTGTTTGTGATGGATAAATGTGTGGAGATAGCACGGAAATATAAGAGTGTAAGAAAGTAGAGAGGAAGAGATGTGGATGGAGAATATGGTATTGATATATGAAAGTTATAGAAGAGGGAATCAGGACGCACTATAGAAAAAGTAAGCTACTTCACAGTTAATGGTACCGAAAAAAATATCACCACTCATAACCAGAGACGATAATAGAAGTTAATTAACATGAATAGGAGTACTTGCAAGACTGCATTACTTAAAAATCAAGGGAAATAGATACCACTCTGCCGTGGTATACTCACTACGCTAAAGCAAGGACACCACTCAGAGGTAGGAAATTATAGAGACAGTTCATGGAAATGTTGGAAGAGAAGGTAGTTAGAGGACGGAAAAGAAGAGTAGAGAATGTATTGTTTTGTACTAGATAAATTGTAGATTATATTCAATGCAAGATTGGTTAAGTAGAGAAGAGGGGACGAGGTGGAGAGGAATATGATATAAATACTAAATAGATATAAAAATGAGGACAGTATATGGATAAGTAGAATAAGAAATATGAAAAGTGAAAAGTAGTTGATTGATATTTCTAGCTAATAAGAGAAAGGAATAAAGTAATCATGAGATGGCTCTTTCTCAAACAGAGAGAGACTCACTAGGATCATGCACAAGATAATCAGAGATATTTATATTATTGAGACCTATGTAAAATATCGTCATGATAGATTGGGCTATAATAAAGGAATGTTGAATAGGTAGATACCTGGAAAGGTGGAAAAAGTAACAATGAGAATACGGATCATAAGATTGTGGGGTATATGTGAACTAGTGGAGTTAAGTGAAGGACAGAAATAAGTATAGCAGATAATAGAAAGAATTAAATGTGAAAAATAATAAATTAAAGGTGGAGTCACTTGATATAGGGAGAGTGTGGAACAAGGTAAAAGGGAATTAGTGTTTGAATAAAAATATATGATAGTGACTAGATACTAAAGTATTATAGATAAAGGAATAGAAGAGAGGACAGGTATGAGAAGATTAAAGAAACGGTAAGAATGGCAGCAGAGTGAGTACCCTGTGAGTAAAAGATAGGTATGGAGGAATGGAGAGAAATAAAAAGAACGATACGAGAGAGGTGCGAGAGGAATAGGAAGTGAAAAGAGAGACAATAAAGAGAGATTAAACAGTAATGTGATGATAGTGATGGTTGAAATTAACAGATATGATATATACAAAAGGTTACTCAAGAATAGTGTGAAATAGGACAAATTATTTAAGGCAGAGAAACCGTTGAAAAAAATAGAAGTAAAGTAAGGAAGCAGTAAAAAGAAGCATGGGTAGAGAACTTAGAAAAAAATGATGGAAGTATAGGTGAAGAACAGAAGTAGGAAGAAGATAGACGCAATAATCATTAAAGTGAGGATACAAAAGATAGTTAAATGGATGCAAATAATCCACGGATAGTAAATAAAAAATCAAACAGATCAAATAACTAATGAAGATGGACGGAATAATTCTTCAGAGAATCTCTGCTATAAATTATGAATGAACAGGTGAGATGAGAGAGGAGATGAAGAGAGAAGTATAGTAAGGAGGAGGAAAGAGAAGGGGAGGATGAATCACTATTAAGAGGAAGTTGGAGGGGCCTAAGAGTGGTTAAGGAACGGTGAGGCACACGGGGGAAGATGGTATTACCATATTATAGAACTAATAAACGAGGAAGAAGGAGAAAATGAAAGAAAGTAGATCTCAAAATGTTCAATAGTATAATTGGTAATTAGAAGCGAAATAATAAAATAAGTATACCAGATAGAGGTGGGAAAGTTCAATTTAATAGTTCCGTAAATTATAAGTGGAAATTACGATACAAAAGAGGACTATGTAAAAAATTAACTACAGGGGGAATTTATCCTTGATAATTATGTATTACACTATGGCAAAAAACTTAATGGGAACAAAATAACTAGAGCAAGAGAAAGTACAAGAATGGTAAGTTAAGAGCCAGATTTGGAGGTGGTATAAATAAGTAAGCATATAAGCACTCGTATAAAGAAATAGAAAGAAAGAAAGAAACTGACGGATCTCTTGTTCGCTCAAACCTGGAACACTCACAAATATAGAAAAAGAGAATATGGAGAGAAATGATAAAAAAGCAGAAGAACATAAACTATGCATTTCAAAAAATACTGCGGAGAAAATCTTTTGAGTTTAGTGCCTAGAGAGTATGCTGACAGTAGAGAGTGCTAATAAACAAGAGTATATGTCAAGTCGCGTAAAAAGTTGAGTAGAGAAGTTATAAAAAAAGAGTGAATCAGAAGTAATAGTATAACGTAATGTAAGAACAAAACATGGGCGGCCTGAGATAAGATGAACGGTATAGGTGTCGAAGGGTGATAAGCACGAGTGGATGAGCATAAATATGATGGGCGAAAGGGTGTTGTATACCAAATTCTGTTCATCTGTAGTCTTATAGCTCGTGATGTAGTGATAAAGGAAGGTTATATCATGAAAGAGAGGATATAGGAGACTTGGATGGTTGATATTCTGTCATAAGCGGATTGAAAATCATGTGTAAGAAAATAGGGTGCTAGAGTAATATATTTGTCAATATAGAGAATGTTTAAATTATTTTCGAAGATAAATTTGTCGAATAAAATTTAACTCTGGATTTTGAAGAATTTCGCTTAATTTTTTGTTGAGTTCTTTGAATTTGTTTAAGATTTTAAAGCATATTTTAGTGAACAGTTTGCGGAATAGGCTTAGAGGGCTTATAACGAGGAATTATTCATGAATTTAATATACATAAGTCGAGACACATGAAAAATCTATTTTTCAATAACGGTTAAAACACATAATGTTCAAATTACAATATTATAGTCTCTTTATTATAGTTTATGGTTTAGGTACGAATGAAATAGTAAGGAGTTGTATAGTTAAGAAATCTTGATATTAATGTGAGAGTGATCGCAAATACGGATTGGATTACATGATATGAAGCTATGGATCAAGATATTGGTGGTAAACCAATTAATATAAATATCTTGATAGATTTTAATATATGGATCTAAAGATTCGAGGAGGTAGAAACTTCGCAAAATTATTATTACTAGAAATTCACAAGAGTAGATAAAAATGATATCAGTATAGTGAATAAATGCTGCTGAATAGGTATCTACTCAGATGATGCAACCTCAATACGAAATAGTATTCGAAAGATCAACATCAAATGATGTTGGAGTGTGCTGTTAAAGTAGTATCAATGCTACTGTCATCAGATTATAACGTTCAAAGGCGCGTCCAAATCACCGAATAATACTACTATATATTGGGCCACATAAGAAACTCAGGCGTACGACACACAGATGAGAGAAATAATAATGAAATCACCCAAGCATGCGCTGCGAGAATGATAACGTTTTAGTAAGCCTGCGTCCTCTCGTCGCGTGACAAGGACTATACGAGTACAAATCTATAATGCAGAAAGACAGATAAAGAAATAAATGATAAGAGATGGATTCAGGAACAGTGATGAACGCCATATTTCCAAAATAAGAAGATGCCGTCAGGATTGAAGGAAGGTCATAAAAAAAGTGAGAGGACAGAACGGACTAGAGATATCAGATAGAGAGAGATGGAGAATGCGCGCAAACGTAGTAGATAAGTACAAGAGACATATAAATCGGAACAAGATCGAAGTGGAAGATTCCTAGGATAAGATTAAATATTGGGAAGAGCCAGTATGGAGGACTTTTATTTGAAAAAGACATGGAGGCCGTCGAATGCTAGAGAGCTTGATTGAGAAGAGGACTCCTGTGAAGAGATTATAGGGGAAGATAGTAGAGAAAAAGTCGGCTGGCCCAATAGCTATAGCATGGGTACTCTAGATTCACTTTCCTGAAACGGCTATGTAAATAGTTGTAATTGCAAATATATATATAATACGCTTCTTATCTTAGTGAATAAATACTACTATATTTGAAAAATCCTAGCTATGAAAAACATATAAGAAATAAATTTCTTAGAATTTTATTATGCTATGCAAAAAAGATGAACCTACAATCCAAAAGCAGTCAACATCCATAAAAGAGCATAAAATTAATTACACGATAATCACCATGTCACACCGGAATTGACTAAAAACACATACATCCTCACAAGAGATACTAAAACAAGTAGATGTGATTCAGCTAGTCAAACTCAACCATCCTCTTAGCCCGCTCTCGCTACAAAAAAGGTGCACACAAATTTAGAGGTCCCAGCCCTCTACTCAATCCTTAATGCAAATAATAGATTAGCATTATACAACTCTCCACTCCAGCAAGCAACGGCGCCAGCAAGAACTCTTCTTATCTATTCATCAACAGTATACAACATATCTCCTCTCACATTATCAACACTAAATCACACTATCACCATATGTTCACAGAATACACATCGATCAAAGGCTAATACCATCCAACAACCCCAGAGAAAATCAACACCAGAGTCAAAGTCACCTCACCAACAATTTCCACGAAAAATGAAATACAGTAGCCACTCTAAACAACAAAGAACTAAATCTCCACCTGATGCAAATCAAACAAACAACCTAAAGCTTAGACTCAATCGTTTTCAAACTCTCATCCCAACCTCCAGGAATTTAGAGAACATCAAGTTTTACATAGATCATACAACAAAACAACAATAAAGCTACAAAAACAATCATATTTTCATAACCTCGAAGACACTGAACATTGTCTCACACTCAAACATAATTATATCCTTTTTAAATATTACTTCTCTCGATGACCTGTAACTTCGGTCAGCGGAGGTTTTCGAGTACCTGAGTGCAGAGTGATCCACCAGCTGAAACATGATCGAAAGTTAACAAAGTAGGTCACAGAGTAAATAAAAACATGGTGCATTAAAATAAAACATACATTAGGAATATCACACTGCAAATATAGAATAAAAAAACCAAACCAATTCTTAGACAACATAAAAAACGTAGATATACTACACAAAATAGGTAAGACAACTGCCTACCTACTGACCTTGAAATCGATCGGTTAAAAGACAAACACCAAATCTGTGTTGTGTAGACTAACCATCTTCACAGTTTGAAATCACTCAAATATTGAATCCAATGTTAGGATAAACCAAGGATGACGGAATCAGCACAAAGGCCTTGTTCTCCTTCTCCTTCGAGGAGTAACAGGAACCAAGCAAAACACTAAACAGACTAATTACCATGCCACTGAGGATATTCCTCGAGAACCGAAAAAGAGGCAGGCTCCTCGCAACCACTTCAGAGTCTATCTTGCACAGCTGGAAAGAAAGAGGTACAAAACAAAAGTACTACAATTCGGCTTCTTATCTTCTGATGACCACGGCCTAAAAGGCCGAAATAGAGAGTAGTATGATAGTCTCATAAGGTTCATTTTACTCTTACATTATCTTCCTCTCTTTCTTACACTTTGACTCACATTTCAATTTGGGAGAGTATCATGAGCTCTCATTGCAAGCGTTTCACTTACCTTCAATTCGTGATGACCTGAAGAGCAGTACTTTGTCTGCCTGGAGGGATGGCAAATAAAAAAAAAAACATTTAAGTGAGCTTTGCCCTTGGAGTCTTAACACACGCCTTGAATTCTTATATCACCATAAAATGGTAATATACGTAACATATCAAATAACTAATGAATAATTATTTAAATAACATTTTCATTTAACGTTGGAGAGAGGGAAGATGAGATAGGTGGGGGAATTATAAATAATATGGGTAAGTTAGACCTTCGTGCCTTCAGTGACCCTAGTGCCAATTGTTGTCCATTATAGAATTGTAGGTTGAGTAAAGTCCGTTCTATTTGCAACACTTATTTAAAATTATTCATAACCACGAAGCTTCGAATTTTGTCATTTAAACGTCTTATTTTAAACAATTCATATAAGATTGTTAAATTATTAGAGTATGAATGGTTATTAGATAAAGAATAAGAATATAGATAAAGAATAAGATAAATTGAATAAAGATGAGTA
>JABUQX010123853.1:0-35000 GCA_015478945.1 Trachelipus rathkii | reverse complement strand
TATTTTTGTTGGGAGTATTATTATCATATTATTTATTATTTATTAGATATATACTATATGCGTATCTCTCTCCGAACCTCTGATTATATTAATATTATGCGTGATTTATATATATTATTATTTCACATTATCTATGTGAGAGCACCTTGTGAGTGTCTTAGACCTTTTATTTTTATTATTTTTAGATATTATTATCTAATTTCATAAATTATTAATTATATTATATTATATTTAATATTTATTATTATTGTTTTTATTATTTATATTGTTTATATTATTTATATTGTTTATATTATTTATATTGTATTATATTCATTATTATTATATTATAACTTATTCATTATTTTATATTATTATATTATTTATTATTATTATTATTATAATTATTATTATTTAGATCTTTTATATTATTATATTATTGAATTTATTATTATTTATGATTTATATATTTATTATTGTGATTTGTATTATTACTTATTACTTATTATGTATATTGGTATTATTATATTATGATTTGTATTATTACTCTGTTATGAGAAGTGGTCTTACGTGTAATTATGAGTATAGCCTGCTCTCTGATAATATTAATTCTTGTTACTCATAATTATATGGACTCTCTCGTGCTACTTTAACTTTGTCTCTTATCAATCTATATGTATGATTATCTTATTGTATATTATCCATATTATATTATATCAATTATTTATATTATATTATTTATTATATTAATTTTGTGAGATCTCCAGATTATTATTTATGTATTCCGTGAGGCGTGGGGTCTCACTCTCTATAATCTCCTATATCATATACTTCTCTATTTTTCTATGTCTCATTTTTGCATTCCTTACTCTAGTGTGAGTTATTTTATATCTATTATTTTTAAATTATTTATACCTATGTCTCATATCTTTCACCTATCAGAGGTACAATCCTCTCATATTCATCATCTGTTATTATATTGATTTTAATAAATATACACTTATACTGTATCTAGTGCAAAATCAATGGATTTCACCGTCGCCAATTCCCTAGTAGTACCATACATCCATATCGTTTATTATCTAGCCATTTAATATAGTCGAATTCTTGCCCCTACTCTCCATCCTCGTATGTTATCACTTTATTCATCATTAATGTCAATTATTATTATTCTATATATTATTTAATTATATTATTATTATTATTATATATTATTATAATCTATAAGAATTATATCTTTTTATTTATGTAATTATTTTTATTATTATATTATTTATAATATTAATTATTATTATTCTATTATATTATTATATATTATTTATATATTTAATTTAATTCGATACGTATGTAAGGTATTACAAAGTTTTATTACTCTAGAAAAAAGTTTGTTCGTCAATGTAGTAGCGCCAACCTGATCTCGCTCACTATTCTAATGTTATCCATTTAATTTTTTTAGGTGTAGGAAATATTATAGTTTAGGAAAATATAAATGTGAATTGTTTTGAATGCGTACTGATTAACGAAGTGCAAAATAATTAGAGATGTGATAGCTAGAATATAGTGGTATATGAAAGGACTATCTTTGATATAATTCATCATTTGAGCGCCGCGCGCGTCGCGCGCACATCGCACACATCACATATACACTACACACCATCACACACACACACATCACACTAATATATATATATATATATATTATATAATATATATAATATATATATATATATATATATATATATATATTATATATGGTAAATATATATTTTATTAATAGGTAATATATAATATTTATATCTATTATATATAATTACATAGATATACACGTTATACTATATAAGTAATTCCATTATAATACTATATATATATATATATATAATGTAATTATTATCTATATTATACTCTAAATTAATTGTTGTATATATTTTTTACACTGCTCTGCCATATCATGAATAGCACAGTACTACTAATTGCAATACATAGTAATCAACATTAACTAACAGCATATAAGATAATATAAGCTACTAATACATGAGAGAGATGTGAATTAAAAAATATTACATTTATTCAACTTCAACTATATAATTTTTAAATTATTCACCTGAGCGACTGAATGAAGATAAAGTTGTTTGACAGTTCTATAAGAATAATCTAATTGTGTAAACTTTTGAGATGAAGAGAGTTATCTGTCCAACTAAAATTTCTATGGCAAGAGTTTTTCATATTTATTTTCTTTCAATTTTTTTTTTATTATCGATATATAATTTTTGAACGAAAAATTTTTCATTTTAATTTTATATAATTTTTAAAGTTAAATATATGATGATTTTTATTTAAATTTTTGTTAGCTATATAAATAATAATAATACTACTATTATTATATATTTATATATAGTGATATACCCGACGGTACGTATAACCTTCCCTAATGGTATATATATTATATATATTAAAGGATATATATATTTATATATTGATTATAATATACTTATATATATATAGTTTCGAAATCCTGATATATGAAAAATGTTTGAGCATGCGGAAAGTTCATATAATATGTCACTTTCTCTCATCTCTTCCTTCCTCTCTCTCATACATCTCTACACTACATATATGGTTATATAATAAAATATGTATATATAACTATTAATTATATGTTCATATATATATATAATGGTATAAAAATAATATATAATATATTATATATATATTATATATACTAAGTTGTCGGTAGCCAATTAGCATCAGACTTATGCTCTATAATATATATATATTATAATATATATATAAATTTATGATATATAAATATATATATATAAAAAATTTTAATACTCTATATTATATTTACTATATTTTCTTTTATTATAACAAAAATAAATAATAGTTATAATATATATATATTTAAACAGAAGAAATCAATGACTTTTAATATTTTTTTATTCTATAATAATTACTGTTCGTATTATATATGTATATACTATATATTATTCTGTAAATTATATATATACATAAAAAACATTTTATTTGATAAATAATAAACAAACAAAATAGGTATATATATATATAGAGATGGTAAATATATAAATATATATAGATATATATATTTATATTAATATTATAATATATATATATATATAAATAAGCACTATATATTACACCAACATCAAACTATATTTTGATATTAGGGTATATATTATTATATATATTAATATATTAAGAATATATATATTATATATATATATATATATATATATATAATTAAGTATATATATATAGGATATATATATATATATATATATATATATTAATATATAAATATATATATATTATATTGTAGATGTAGATTTCTGTACCACAACCTCTCATCTCATTAAAATATTAGAAACAATTTTTAAGTCATCAAGCAAAGCAATGCCTAGTGATTGGAAGATAGTCTTACTGCCCTCGAGATGACATTTAATACAATTGGTTATTCGCAAGCGTAATACACTAAATTTTAATTATTTTAATTCTGAAAGGTTACCATTTAAAGAATTTTAATTAACGGAAAAATAAAACAAGCCACTTTACAAAAACGTTGAACTAAGAAAACGAACACCTTTTATAGAAATGATTACTTTTAAGCCTTAATTGGAAAAAAAACCATTTTTCTTTTCATTAATTAAAATAATGAGAATATGAATTGCAAATATTTATTCCTTTTTCGTTGCCCAAATTAAAGCTAATTGAAATAAAACAATAATTTCATACAAACTAGTTATTTTGAACATAAAAAATATTGCCTTTTTGAAAAGAAAACTTTACTTAGGATAGAAAATAATTAATTGCGTACAAATTAAATAAGACCTATTTGAAAAAAATAAAGCTAACTCTAAGTACAAGTACTCATCAGACAAAAAAACGACACCCATCCCTCTTTCATGAAGGCCAAAAGAACTGAATTCAAAATTTTCTTTATATATTCTCCCCTTATAGCATAGCCGTCGCATGCTAAGCCAAGCAATAAAGCATTCGCCCATCTAAAATTTTGTTATATTATATATATTCTATAAGTAGGATAATAAAATAATAAATATAATATATATATATATATAATATAATATATAAATAAAAAATAATAAGATAAGAAAACAATATATAACATAATATATATATATATCATATAATATATATATATATATAATATATATATGATGATAATATATATAATATATAATATAAAAATTACCATATTTATATATATCCATATATATATATTTACTAACCCCCTATGGGAAAATAAAATCACTACTTAAAATTATAAACTCTAAATATAATGTTATTTATACCCTAAAAAAAATTTTTATAATTATTTATATATTGTATAAGTTATATAATATATATAGTATATAGTGTATGAGGAATATATATATATAAGGGTATATATAATGATAGAGATAATAAAATGTATATATTATATTATATATAATTATCTTCCTCCTATTCCCCATATTGGGGGTGAGGTGCGTAGCAGACACTGAGCCATCATCTAAATAGAAAATAGGGGAAAAACAGGTGCCGATATGAAATGACTTGAGGTAAAGCCAGACAGAAAAAATAACTTCACGGCGTAATTAAATTTTAAAATATAATAAAAAAAAGAAAAAAAAATATAAAATATAATTATTCGCACACATATTGGGTGTAGCAGAGTGGAGTGCCCTTTTTTTCTACGAAAAACAAGTTGATCATATTAAGAAGAATTTACAAGAATTTTCTTTCCTCTGATGGTGGCTAGGCCGAAAAACTTTTTACCATTACTGCTATTTTCAGTGATAAATGGAGGTGAGAGTTAAGCTACATAGATAAATTTAATTACTCAACCTTGCAGACATGCAGGGTAATGATGGTATAAATGTTATCACTAAATGGGATAAAAACTAAGAAATGCATTTTTATGATCCTGGAGAGAGAAAAATCTCAGAAATAGATTTTATTTATTTTTATAAAACTTAAAATGTTTGTAGTTTCATAAAGTCAATTTTGTTAATATAATTATTATTTTTTAATTATATCTTAAATAATGAGAATTATATTTATTTTTTATCATTATTTTAGTTTATATTTTATCTGCAGTATTAAATTATTATTTTTCAATTATTAGGTATATTTATTGAGTAAATTTTTATATAAACTAAACAATACCATAAGAGGTAGGATGCGCAGCAGCGTGACTGATATACATTGTACTAATAGGCGAAATAGACCTTTTACTCTCTGAAGCGCTCTCTCTCGTTGCCAAGATGCAGCTGCGTGGCAGCAAAGCGAAGGACAAAAATGGGGTGAAGGGGATAAAATGGAACAAAATTACCCAATCCGAGCTACGTGTACTCCGCAAACATTAACTCGGCGCTAGAGGTTGAAATTTATTTTAGTCTCTATATAAGGTATAGGTTAAAATACAGGTATAAGTATATCCCCCTATTTTATATCCTACTCACCATATATATTTTTTATATTATATATAGTAGTGAATACTATATATATATATATAATATATAAGTTAATAGAAACTTATCAAGTACTCTATAGTATGTGTCAATATAATTTTAGGGTATATATACTTATAGGCGTAAATACCCCATAAGTATAATGTAAACCTTTATTTTACATCATAAAATTTTTTCATGCCCCCGGTATTGGTTTTCAAAAACTCCATTCAAGACTATTTAAGAAGTCTTGATTCTAGACATCTCATTTTTAATATCTCTTTTTATTTTAGAATGTCAAGAGATTTTATAAGAGATCGAAAATGCATTTACAACCATAACTCCCCTCCAATCACTCAGACCCAACTTAAATCAATCCTATAGTCATTTTCTCCTTTATAATTGCCATACTTTTTGTTCTTACGAACGTTGTCCGGGCAAACTAATGAGTTTTTAACGCATGCATTCGTAAAGGATATATATTACAGTAGTTTAGATATTTTTGATATTAGTGTTCCCATACTAATTATATCAAAACTCTATATTTTAAAATAGTTAGTTAGTTATTAAGAAATGACTAATACCAAACCCAGTTTTATTATATTATAATAACTTTATCAATAATAATAAATGTCTTTCCTTTATAATGATTTGAAAATTTTGTGTTAGTACCATTACTGATGATAATGACTACTAATATTACCAATACTAATTTCATATTTTCGTTTATCCTCCGAGTCTTGTATTATTAATATAATATAATATTAATATATATATATATATATATATAATTATATTAATTATATATATATATTTATATATATATATTAGTTATAATTAATATATTATATATATGCAGTCAGATGTCATTTTTTTCGGTCATATCACATCGGATGCGGATGTTTGGATTCTTAACATCCTTAGCTGGATATATAATGCTCAGTGTGTAATTGATATACTGATATATTATATATATTATATTAAATATATATATTAATTAATTATATATATAATTAATTATATATATATATATATATATTAATTAATATATATATTAATATGTGAGTATATTTTTCATAAAAGTTATTTAATGCACAGAATTCTTATAATTAACTATAATTATAAGTTAATAACTCAGTATAGTAGTTTGCAGGGTAACGGGATAGATACTCAAGTCAATCACTAAGTTATTTGCACCCCTAATCAAGCTTGGAAATGTTTCCCCAACTTAATGTAAGCTTGACTCATGTTGTTCCAACATTCAAAATTATCAGGTTCTAATAAACTGCACTTTTTGTAGGCATCTGCACATTTCTCCCACATCTCTGTTTGTAAAGCACAATAAGCTAACCTTAATCTAACTGGATATAAAAGCTTATTTAAATCCAAACATTTATCAAAGTGTTCGATAGCCTTAGTATAATCTTTTCTAACGTAATAATAGTTACCCAAACATCTTTGGGCTCTCCAGCTTTTATGTTCTGAAAGCTCCCATGCTTTGTACTCAATTTACTTTATAAAGCGTGTTGTTATTAAGTGATAGTACATTTTTTCGGACTCTTTTTGCTTACACACTTAATCTTACTTACACCAATAAATTGTTACCAGGGTGCGAGATGGGAACCCAACTCACATAATGACATACGATTCCCTAATCCCATTATCCTCTTTTCCTCACACGTACATCCTCCTCGTATTCTTTTACTAATGGGATCGTGCCTAGTAATCATGAATCATGATGGCACTGTATTGAAATATGCATAATAATTATAGGATATGGTTTGTGCTTGAGGAAATATCAATTTTGTGCCTTTTTTCTGCTATAGAGCGTCTGGTGGTTTGCTGTTTTCTTTCTATTTCCACTCTATACTGGTATAGTACTTTACGCACGTGGAATCTCCTCTACCGCAATATGCGTATGAAATTCATCTCTTTTTCTCACTTGGCAACACTTGTTGGCTTAGACTCAGGCTCTCAGAAAGAATTGTTTCCTGGTGCTCTCTAACGCAGATTTTATGTTTTATGCTATTAATTGGTGGGCTTAGAGGCCTCGTATGCTTAACTTTCCACCAACTGATAGTATCTAGTCGTTTTTTGTTGGCTTGATTAGTTTTCAATCATTTGCACTACATCTTTGGTAATGCGTGTGTTTCTTCAATCGCTACTGGACTGTATAAATTCTTTCAGTGTGCACTCTGTTAAAATTTTTTTGGGAAATTACTTATAAAGAAATTGTAGTTGGGATTCTTGTTACTTGATTGACAGTTTATTGGTCCTTTTTTTTCATAACATGTGTGCGCAGAGCACCAATTAATAGACTATTCGGATGTGAAGTTTTGCAACTGCCAAAACACAATGTTGACGAGTGTTTGAAACTCGATTTAAACTTTGTTCTAATATTGTTCCTCTAGTTCATTAATAATATGTGTAACATAATGACAACTTAAATAACTATAGCCCTTGGGATTCTAAGATAAGTATGGCACGGGAAGATTCTAGTATTGAATATGTGTGCCAAAAATAGTAGTCGAAAGTGATATCATTATATCCTATTCCAGAACTCACACATAAAAGCGTTATAGTTCGCTATTTCTCTATGCCTTTACTTAGTGTTTTTATTATACATCTTTTCTATATCTTCTTTCAAATTCATTTGTCATATACAACCTTATTTGATCAATTCATATCGTTTCTCACATATATGTTCCTAATATATTCTCCTCCCTTATCCGTTTAGTTCCAGGGATTATATGGACTATTATCATCGGAGACCCACAAGCTGGGTATAAGTACGGCTCGTGGGTATTACATGATTGTGTGTCTTGAGCAGTTCTACGCTTTCTAACTCTCAATTGTGACTTTCTGTGTGTGACTTGAACTTCTCCATAAAAATCTTATTATTCTAAACTTTCTGGTGAATGACATGCTTGTATTGACTTCACGAAGTCATACAACTATTATTTGATACACAACGTTGTGACGATACGTGTGTAGATCATGAAGTCGTCCTCCCATGTTCTTATACCACCAAGTGTATGAGAGTTTGGCGTTGAGATTCATTCTCTCACATGTGCCTTCATTTTCATATATTATATAAAGTTTTCTGTGTTCATCATATACTACTTTGTACATATCAATATATAAGTTACTCGTGTTTTTACGCAAAGTGACTAGGACAATAGCTCTTTAGCACGAGATCTTGACATACGGATCTCTATTAATAATAGTTCTGGCCATCGGTCAACATCCCGCGCGGAGCAAAGCAGACTATTTACTGCGGAATTCGGCTATGCGTATGTTGTTTAATCATAGTGGTGCTTGCGCCACATGCTTCCTAGTGAGTTATATTATAATGCGGAGTTACTCTGCATCAACTCTAATATATAGTAAATGTAGACTCCTAAATAAGTGAAACTTCTCTACTCATATATACCATAATAAAAACTCTATATATACTATATATTATAGCTAACCCATAATTATTTTTTTTGGACATTATATTGAAGGTCTAGTAAGAATAAAATAAATTTGTTGGCTCATTATTTAAGTAGATAAATGAATATGTTGACTGTAAAAAATAAAATAAAAAAAATCTGATTATATACATAGTTCTGTATTAATTTATCGTCCCAGCTAAAGATAAAATGTTTTTATTTTTTATAATAATTTTTTTCATAATATATATATATGAGGCTAAACCCCTAAAGATTTGCAGATTATTATTAGTATAATATACTATATTATATATACTACTCTATTTTATCCTATACTATTCTGGCATCTTTTTTTTATAGGTCAATTGTAAATTATTAATAATATATAATATTTTTATTTAATTAATATAATTAATTTTAGTCCTATCCTTTCGTCTCATTCCTGGCAAAATTCTAATTAACCTATATATATGAAATCATTAGTTTAATTGATCCTGGGACTACTCCACTTAAACAGGATACCCTAATTTAAATAAAATCACCTAATGGGTCCATTAAATAATCAAAACCATTTTACACAATTCTTATTATAATATAAAACCTATATTTATTATTGAAAATAACATTTTTACTTTAAATATTATTATAATAGGAACTCATTAGTTTACCAGGTGATTATTTTTTTATTTGGAGGTGATATTTCAGGAAAATACCTACTCTCAATAATATCTTTGATATGAATGCAGCCCTCCATAAAATGCTTACGACCAATGTTGAACCTAATAATAAATGCCATTTAATATCTTCAAATGAGCTATAACATTGCTATGGTGGTGCTAGGAACCGACCGTATAGTAGGCCTTACCGGACTCAAAAAATCATATGCTCAAAACTCGGATGGTTATTCTACCTAGGTAGTTAAACTCTGTAAAATCATGGCACAAAATAAATTTAAATTTTAGAATGATATTAAAAAAAAAAAATAAATTTTTATATGCTTAATTTTATTCTAACGAATTTCTATCCTGATTATATATTTCTATGGTAAATATAAATATTGATGCTAAAAAATAATAATAACTAATACTCTTAATAAAATAATATAATACAATTTTTATTTTTTGGTAATTTTAACATTAACATTCTTTTAATTTATACTTGAGGCAAATTATAATTTTACCGTAGTTCTATTTTAATCATAAAGAGAGAAATATTCGTGTACCAGTTGTGAACATTTAAATATACGCGCGTTAATTCGCGCAAAGGAAATATAAATGTACATCGTGTAAATTATGAACTATTATTTTTATATTCCTGTATTTATTTAAGTTAATGGAAATATTTTCCGGGGTCACTCGGTACTTCTAATGTATATATATATGCTCAAATTCCGGCCGGAACCGAAATATTTTCCTGAAAACTACTTAAACTCCCAAAACTTGTGATTTCATATTTCATATTAGTAATTTAAAAAAATTGCTGTAAATAAGGTAATTTTTAATTTTATACATTAAATCTTTAAAACCATTCTTTATTAAACAAAATTAATTAATAATAGGTATAGCCTTGTATGTTAAGAATATTAACATTATAGTGCTATTTTATCAATACTACTATATACTACTATTAATACTACTACATCTGTCGGCGATAAATTGAGGCAAAATCATTTATAGTATAGATAATTAATAACAGGTTTTTAATAATCGATTTGAAAATTTTATAATATATTATAAATAAATCCAAAATTTTATATACATTATATATATATAATATATATTAATATATTATATTAATTATATATTATATATAATATATATAATATATATAATTAACATAAATCTTATTATTCTTCTTAGAAAATCTAAATTATATTTATCTATAAATATTATGTTTCTCGAAATATATTTATTGTTAATAGATAATTTAATTATAATGTATTTTCTCTACTTTTATAATTAAAATTATTAAAATTATTAAAATTATATTTAATTTTCATCCTAAGTTTTAAGACTTTCAGTGTTTTGACTTATTTAATATCTTATAATTTTATTAACTATAACCCCTGGCCTGAGAGTCCACTACTAGCCCCGGCCCGGCTAATTTAGTGAATGCAGCCCCTGAGTCATAATATTACCCTGACCTCCTAGGTCTATATATTATATGAGTCTATATATGCAATGGCCAATAATATGTAACAGGTAGCTGCGTCCAATTTATTCGAGATTAACTGACTGCTCATCCGTTCTTCAGCCGACTTTGAGAGACAGTGACTTGTTGGAGAAGAGAGATACTATATGAAGCTATAACTGTATGAGAGATTTAGGGTTTTACGTAATTTTGTGGGAATACTTTAGCTTATCCATATATCTTTAGTCGTAATCCAAAAGTATCTTGAATCAGCCTTAGAAGTAAACCTCCAGTTTCGGTTCGCAGATATAACATGAGTGATCGTCTACTCCATGAATATATGTATAAGTTGCAATAAACATACCTTGCAGCTAACATCATCTCGTGCTCAGAGAAAAAATATAATATTCATCTATTATCATAAAACATAGAAATTAGTAGAATTTATTCTTGATATAGACACGAATCGAGAATGCATAACTCATGTGGTGTTGCTTGTAGATTCGCTCTTGCATCTCATAACGATCAGTTGATTGAGTGAATCAGAACCCGTTACACGCTGGGTCCAAGTTAAGCGTCTATAGTCTATTTCATTACAATACGGCTGTATATTTATTGTTTTGAGAGTGACGTGGCATAGAGAAGATTTGTGGGAATCCCTAGTAGCATTCCATTATATTTGTTGTGAAGTGTCATGTGTATAAAATTGACTCTGCGATCATACTATTTGTTTGATCTAGGAACAATGGGTGAAGAATACTAGTGGTATCAGTGTCGGTAGTGAACTACCACTCGTGGTGTGTTCATTTTCTATGCGTACTACGAGAAATCCTATATTATACGTACTTCTTTGGGTAGGTCGGATTCAACCACGTCAGTACATTATATTGAGTGTTAAAGGAAAATACAGGTTTCTGGCCTCTTACTATCCAAATTTTTGACTTCCAGATATTCCTCCTTTCGAATAATTTTCCATTTGTTTATGAAGTGGCCTTGTATTAAATGTTTTTAGTGATTCTACCAACTGGAGCTCGTTCCTACAACTCCGTTGTTTTGTGCATTATTTTCACGATCACCGTGCTATCGCTAAAGATTTATTTGTAAACACATGGTCATAGATAATTTAAAAAATGTGCTATAACCCCGGAAATTCATTATTAGAAGCATCTTTGGTTATACAAAACATTTTGTGAGGATTATTGAGTTATGAGCAAATCTGAGATTATAATGCGAGTGGATGTGGTAAGGTGAATTAAATATTCTGATTTCCTCCAATTTGTTAAATCCGACAAACCTAAATATTGTTTTTTTAAAGCAAGCTCTAATGGGTGGTGCCTCGGTTGTAATTATATATATATATATATATATATTATATTAATATACTCATATATTATATATTATATATATCTTAATTAATATATTATATATATTAATAATAATATATATATATATATTTATTTAATATATATATATAATTAAATATATATATTAATATTAATAATTAATATAATATATATTATATATTATATATATTATATATATATATATATATATATATTATATATAATTTTTGATACATATTTTACGTAAAAAAATAATAAAATTTGACTGTATATAATAATAATATTTTATTAATATTTGAAAAATGATTTTTTATGAATTTATTTTATTTTAATCTCCAATTTATTTTTATAAGTTTTATTAAAGTTAAAAGTTCAATTAGAAATTCTACGTATTTACCTATATTAGTGACCTCATGAGCTAGGAATTTTTTTTGTGTGATTCCGGTATTATAATTTACCGGTTCCTATATGAGCCGTGAAACCGAAAATTTCTATAGTTACCGTGCAGTGATATATACAATCATTCATGATACTTTATATCCACAATATATGTATTTATTTTAATTTATAAATTTGGATCCATATTTATTAATATATTATATATATTAAATATATTATTAATATATATATTATTAACTATATATTAATAATATATATATAATATATATTAATATATATATAATAATAATATATAATATATATATATTTAATAATATATATATATATATAATGGTATAATATATTAGATACCTGGGATATATGTGAAAATGTGCGGCATCTGGGTATTTTATTTCTTTATATTTATATATAATATATTGCTTGCGTCTAAATATAGCTTAAAGAATTATATTCTCCCTTTTGTTAAAATTGTAAAAATAGTTAGTTTTTAATTCAATTTTGAAATAATAATAATAATAATAATAATAATAATAATAATAATAATAATAATAATCATAATAATAATAATCATAATACATAATCATAATCATAATCATAATCATAATTCATAATAATTTAGAATGCAGTAAACTGAATAAATATGATATTTGTGGGGGTTACAGGTCCGCCATTTAAGGTCCCCTTCTTCAGAGACTCCATCCAGTATATCTTTTTAGAATTAATTTTAGGGTTCTTCGTCCACATTTTTATTTTTGTTATGATCAAAGGGACAATTTGTTTTTTGACTTTTCCAAGAAGAAGAGTTGCAGGAGAACTAAGGAAAAAAGTTGAAAAAGGGAATACGGTCAATACGGTCAATACGGGAAAACCTCTAGAAAGAAACTCGAACCTTTGTTACTATGACAATATATAGTTTAATGATTGCCTATTTCCTATTTTCTAATAGCCCATTATTTTTTCTCACTTGACGCATACTGCTCCATAAATTAAGACTTTTTCTAAAAATCCCTGGAGTAATAACTTTATAAATAACTTTTAAATATTTTTTTTACCCACTAAAAGATTATTCAATTATTTTTTTGAGTTTTAAAGAAAACAATAATATTAAATTTGTGTTAATGTTAGGTATAGATATATATGTTTGGACTAGGCAGTCC
The DNA here is from genome assembly GCA_015478945.1 of Trachelipus rathkii. NCBI lineage: Eukaryota > Metazoa > Arthropoda > Malacostraca > Isopoda > Trachelipodidae > Trachelipus > Trachelipus rathkii. Next base: position 21,090 of record JABUQX010123853.1, on the reverse strand, counting down.
TCATGAGATGGTATGACACGTAGGGACTCACACAACAGTTTTTATAAGAATTATGTGTTTTAGAGTATAAGTAACGAACAAAAACAAATAATCTCGAGTCATGCATATCGTAGCCTACATTGATAATATAATATTTCTCATAAACTGTACAAGTGCTCGATTACAAAGATCTAAACTCGATAATAGAGTGATAATAACATTGACTCATGCACCGTAAACAAACACACAAACAGACAATAAAAACAAGGAGTGTTACAACAACTTAATAGAATTTTTCTTTTCTCACCCTCACAAAACTTTTCATACTCTATGACAATTTTGTCTTATCATAGTCATCTACTTTTCAAACACCAAACAAAATGAAAGAGTAGAGACAATTTTTTTTAACTCAAAAAATATTCCTCAAAAAGACAATATACGAAAGAGCATTAATACATGTAAATTTATATCTACTAATAAAAAAATAGGTCCTTTTATTAATATTACATGTGGAAAGTTTTAAAAAATCTGATAGGTTTAAAAATTATTTTAAGAACTGTAATATCTAGAATTTAAAATATAAACTAACAACGTTATTATATTCTAATATTGACCAAAATAATATAATAATTAATTTATTAATATTTAATAATTTGATTATCACTCTTGAGGGTGATGTTAATAAATATGAGGTTGCCACTTAGGTCCAAGAAATTAACCGAATTATTTTTTATATTTTAATAATTATTATATATATACATCTACATAATTAATATATAAGATTATATATATATTATTAAGAGGATCATTATATTAATCTATAATTAATAATTTAATAAATATAGTCATATTAATATATTAATATTATTAATATATATTATATAAAATATATTAATATATATAATATTATATATAGTATATATATACTATATCAAGTAAAAGTAGAGTATAAAATATGACGCAAGTCTCAAATAACAATAAAGGATTATAAAAGCCCAGCTCTTATATCGCTACCCCTTTATACTCTTAAGTGAAAAACTGTCGCAAGTACATTAATTAATCCTCCTAGTGAGCTTCTACTGAGAACGGCGACGGACCTAGTCATACTTATGTGCATTCTCGTCTCAATGTAGGCGTTCATCCCTTGGCACCAGGTTAGGACCGCATAACCATAAACCCTCTCACATAAAACCCTCCGTCCAATTCTCACTTTTTTTTTATTACATAGATCGGTCCACACCACTCCGAGCGGGCTAGGCCACTTCTTCATCCGCTTTTAAACTCACATCCCCTCCCTCAGTGTGCGCCGTCTACGTGTGGATCCTTAAATATCCACTTTTATCTTTCGTGATCTTCGCAGCTGGTTATCGTATAATTACACAGCACGCTCGCCTAACTATTATTAGTATTATATGCTGCTTAATACCAATACCTGATATATAACTATATTCATACAGTTAGAACGACGCTATATATAATAATATATATTATAATGAGAACAATATTATGGAAACAATAGTAGTACTACTCTCTAATTCTCATCTAAAATATAAAGTTAATATAGTATTATATAATATATACTAGGTATACTAGCTTATGTACGATGGTTACTGAGTGCTTATAATTTTCTTTTCCTTCAAGTACTCTCATTGTTTAAGTCTTGTCGGTGATCCACTACATCCAGCTACATATATACTATATGCATCTATTTCCTCTAAAACAGCTATTCGCATCAAGTACTAGAGGTGGTGGGAGCGCGCTGTAATAATGCATGGATACGTAGTGAACATTGCCCTTAAGTAAATTTATGCGATACTACCTAATCATTATAATTTAAATAACCCTACCTACTAATATAATCCTATTAATTAGTGAGTAGCTTATATATCATTGTTATTCCTTTTTGTTATAGCTATTTTTGCATTTTAATAATTTATTTCTTACTCCCCATATATTATAACTTACCCTAACACTCATGCCCTAACTGTAACGTACCATCAGAAAAACTACTTATACTGTCTATTAATATGACCCCCCAAATAAGTTAATAATTATACCAGAACTAGTATTAGAGATGAGTTAGATAAGATGGAAAAGGACTATCCGTGAATGATATGGACTAGGATGAATAATAACAATATATGTTAATACTACCTATACCTAAAATCTACATACCAGCGATGGTATATATTATAGTATATATATATATTACAATCCACCTATATCATAACATAGTAAACCGGAACTGTGATGGTTAATGAACTGTACTTATATCTTTAGAGTGAATAGTAGAGAATTTTAAATATATCATTACATGCTTTATTGCCAATATTTTGCTTAAATATAAGCTGTAGTATATATATCTCCATAATCAAATAAACTATATATGACATGGAATGATGTAAAAGACATGTCCAGTCTTCTAATATAACTGCATTGGACATAGTAGCAATTACACCGCCTTCTAAGGATAAGCCATTCCAGGAGGGACGACTGGGCAAGTCTCATTTTTCTCAGATATAAGTGGCTAATCAAGTGAGTGAAATAAAAATTTCGACAAAGTAAAAATATTATGATTCAGTGTTGTATAATATAGTAAAATTCTCTGTCACCTGATTGAATTCTTTCCTATTCATTTATTTTGAAATTATATGCTCATAAAAACTTTTAAATAAAAGATAATGGATTGGTCAATGATCCAAAAGGATATTTTAATCATTGATGATAGACCGCGTTATACACCTCATATACTGGACCAAAGGCTTACTCATATATAATAGGTTACATATGTTATTTAGTGTATGATACCATAAGTCTATAACCACATCTGGCTATTATCAAGTAGTTCTGCATAAACAGAAGTGAGGAAAAGCAAAGTTTATTATTTCAGTTTTATAGTCGTGATTACTTCACAGTGCAACTTAGGTAGAGTATATGTATAACTTACCATTACTTATACTAACAAGTTTAATAAAGTAAAACATTTGCTATGAATTAAAAATACTGTAGAACAAAGGCAATATTTCCTAATAGCTATGAACAAATTAATTGGTAACTCAGACAACTTATCTCACCGCAAATACTAATGCAGTAGTAGCTGGTTTCAGTATAAGCATAATCAGAGCTGCTGTTAATTTACTGTGTATAATAATAATGAGTAAATTTTGTAGATAGAGAATAAATGCGTACTAATACCTTAAGTCAATATTGGAAATGAGACCTCCTATAGAATTCTGCAGTATAAATTTACCGAATTGATCCAAATAGATAAAAATCCTAAGGAAGATCTATTATTTGCAAGTCAGTTTCACTTTTCAGAGGGAATAAAATAATTTTTAACAGTATAGATTGTACGAGAAAAGGAAATATATGATTTATATATAAGAGTAACTAATAAGATAATAAATAGACTAGAGAGATAATATATTATTAAACTGGATAGGAATTCATGTAGTTCTTAGTAGGCTTAAAGAACAAATTTACTTCTAGCCTTTGTCAAGAGTACTCTTGAGCTTACTTTTTCTCGAAATTATATTCCCTGATGCTACTTCTGAGAAAAAGGACATGCCCTGTCGTCTCTCTGGATCGCTATATGCATTCATTTAAGAGCTACCCTATATAATGTATTAATATAAGAGCTATCCTATCTGCACTCATATAAGAGCTATAATATAGGCATTCATGTTTTATTGTGGATAAGTTTTAGCAGCAAAATATTGCAAAGCATGTATGATTAAATTCTCCTTCTCTAAAGATAGTACAGTCATACCACCAGTTCCGGTTCTGTTAGGTGGATTGGTAACCCATCGCTGGTGTTTGGTATGGGTAGGGTACATTGTTTCTCCTAGCTACTTCACGGATAGTCCCTTTTCCATCTTCTACCTCTCATCTAAATCTAGATTCGTAGGTAATTACTTTTAGTGAGGTCATATTAGGCAGTAGTAAGTTTTTCAATATACTTTGATTGTACATTTCGTTATGAGGCCATTAAGTGTAGGGTGGTATTAGTATTTAGCAAAGTCTTAGCATAACTCAAAAGGATATTAGAGGCTAGGCCTATATTAGTGGATAATTATAGTTTAAGGTGTAGGTATTTTTAATTTTACTATGATGATTATAAGCGTATTAAGTTCAATTCAATTAGAGTGTATATATAAGGTATATTTAGGTTAAGGAATTTTAGGTTTATTTGTGTAATTACAAGTCTAGAAAAAAGAAATAATAATTACTTATATATTATAATATAGATATATATTATATAATATATATAATATATATATAATATTAATATATATTATATTATATTAGTATATATATATATATATATATATATTAATTAATATAATTATATAATATATACTATATTAATAATATATTAATAATATTAATTAAGTATTATGTGATACGTGCACTCGTACTATCCACGAATCTCATGGTTAGCTCCCCCATACGGTCACATGGTGAGAACATATACGTATATATATATATATATTATAGCCTATATATAATTAGGCCTATATATATATTGATAATCTCTCCTGTATTTAATATGATCTCATATAAGAGCTATATATATATATATATTAATGGCGTTATAATATTTAAAAATAAAAACTATTCGGTTATATATTTATTTGGGATCAAATGTAGGTATCACATTTCACCCCTAGTAATAGTGTAATCAAATAAATTAATTAAAATAATTAAATTATTTATTTTATTTGGTCTACACTTATATTTGGTGTGTTATAAATCTCATCTAAGTAATTACAGCTATATTATACTTAAACTATATACATAAATTTGCCAACTACTTTTTATAGATTGGTAATTTAAGACGAAACAACCACGCTTATTATATAGTCAAATTATTATATTTGAGTCGTAAATACAACTTTTTTGCACATTTTGGTATGTGTAAATATACAAAGTATGTAAGCGGTAAATTAAAAAAGAAAAAATTTCTATTAAGACTCTTATTTGTATTATAATGAAGGTCACTATGAAGTTACCTACTAATAACCACTGAATCATTATATTAAAAAAATATATACTGTTATATAAGTTAACAACAACAAAAATAGAATATTTAAACAAATATTATCTCAAAAAGTGGCTCCACATTCCATACCCAATGGTGCCTCAATTTCATCACCGTGATATTAGCTACCATATATATATATATTATAATTATATATATTAATATATATTAATATATTATTATATATATATATATATATATATTAATATATATATATATATATATATATTATATATATATTAATATATTAATTATAATATACTATATATTATAATATATTATATAATCATATGGCATAGGATGAGAGGGGTGTATATTATGGCCTTTAAGTAATAACATGCGTTGTCTCCCTCCTTTTCCTTAATACTATTTTTGGGAATACTTTATATATTTTACTTTGAATAAATTATGTATATATGAGACCCCATAGCTAAAGTCAATTAATGACTCTAACTCATATTATATTTTGGCAACTTCTTTGATATATAATTCAGCTAAATTTAAGTTAAATATAGAAGGCTCATTATTACAAACTTTCTTATTTGAATGGTTATTTTTTGGAAGATAAAATCCCACGTTTGTGGAAGGTGTTGCAGTTTTAATATGGGATAGTGAGAAATTTTAATTTATTTATTAATTTTATACTTTCAATTTCGTTTATTTATTCAGATTTAGTAGGAATCAATCAATATAATTCAATAAAATTATAATTATATTTAATATTATTATTATTTATAATTTATTTAATTATATTAAAATATAGCCATATTTTGAATTAAAATGTTACATAATAATAGATTAGTAGGTATGGGATAAAAAAAGTTTTTTTCAAATAAACATAAAAACCTATTTTGCATTATTTTCCTTGAGTTTGTATATATAAACTTTATTTTATATGTTTCAAATTAAATATTGTATATTTTAAAAATATAAAGAGTGACTTAATATAAATAAATATATGTCATTGGGTCGTAGTATATATAATTTTCATTTTTTTTCAAATAATTTTACGAATCAATTATTAAATTTAAGAGTCACATATCATTTTTCAGTTGATTGATATTTAGTTTCAATATTTGAGTTAAATTAAATATTATCTTATTATTATCTTATTATTATTTTATTCAATTTTTTTCTAATGAAATTACAGTAGGTTGTAGCCTGTCAAGTATGCTGTTCTGAAAAGCTTCTATCTTTCTAAATTTTACTATGTATAATTTACTAATTTGTGTCATATATATATATTTCATAATATTTTTTAATTTTAATTTTAACAATTTAATGTTAATATTATATTTATATAGAATGAGTCTGAATGACTAAACTCAAAAGTGACTTATAAGTGATAATGCAAATGAATTAATTATAAATATATTGTAAAATAAAAATATATCACTAAGATATGCCAGTTTTAGTTGCAATTAGTATTATCATTAAATAGTGTATGACATAATAATATTATAAATAAATATTTGGTGACTTTGGCCATTATACAATTTTTGAATTTCTAAATCACTATTTCAATTTCGCTCTCTCAAGTGAGTATATCTAGTGGTATATATAAGTCTTTAGTAATACATCACTTAGTGTACTCATAATGACTCATTTATACATACTGGGTCTCAATTCAGCTAGTTTAATTCAGCCACATTTATAATTATAATTATTAATATACTTTTTTATTTCCTCATTAATATAAAGTATACAGTCACTCGTAACTGAGCTTTTGACACATAGGCATTTCTATAATTCTGATTATAATTAATAATTTAGATAAAAATGTTACTGAAAGTTGAAACAGAGTAAGAAAATCTAAAAACAATATGGAGTTAAGACCACATAAAACAAGAATATATATTTTAAATCAAAATTTCAGAATATATATAATTAAAATAAATATGGAAAAACCCATAAAAATTTTGAACACCAAACTCAGGGGTACCTTCCACCTGAGAAATTGGAACCATAAAAAATTAGTCTTATACACAAGAAATTAGCGTATTTGCATAGTAAAAATATGACGCAAGATCAACAAATAGATATAAAGACTCACAGCAACTGTTTACTTCAGCCCACTCGTTAAATTCACTAACAATCTTAATTTTTAAGATGAAAAAAACATGCGTACAGCAATCAAATAATACCTCACTTAGGTGCTCTACTTCGTATCTGTATCTATCGAAGCCGGAATAGAAAGCTATTCAGGAAAGAATTACAAGAGGACAAGAAAGAGAGTAATGTGAATCTTCGTAGAATAATAAAGCGATGGTGCTTTTCTGAAGGATGAGCTAGATTTAAAGAGAGTGTGGAGAGAGCATTTTGAAAATTGGCATAACTTTGGCACTGATAAAGAGTTGAAAGGTGAATGTGTGTGGGTTTGATGATGTAAAAAAAATAGTAGGCATTTTGGGGAGGAAGTTGAAAAATGGTAAATCAGCAGGTATAGATGGAATTATTGGTGAAATGATCAAGAATGCAAGAATGGAGGTGAGATTATGATTGACTGGATATGGAAGATGTGTAACAAAGCGTTTGTGGAGGGTGTAGTTCCGACGGATTGAAGGAGAACAGTAGTAGTACCTTTGTATAAGGGTAAAGATGATAAGGGAACTGTAGAAACTTCAAGGGAATTAGTATATTAGATGTTTTACGGAAGATATATGCTGGTATTTTGGTGTGTCAAGTGACTGAGGAGTTGATTGTTGAAGAATAAGATGCATTTAGAAGTAGTAGAGGATGTGTAGATCGAATTTTTACATTGAAGCAAAATGAGTGAAAAAATGAGAGAAGTGGAAATTTTATTTAGGTTTTATGGACTTGCAACAGGGGTATTGGCAGGATTAGTAGGGGGAGTTCTGTGGCAGGTGTTAATGATATATGTTGTTGGTGGTAGGCTTCTGAATGAAATTAAAAGTATGTATGTTCATAGTGAAAAGTATGTAAAAATAAAGGTGTGGAGAGTGAATGGTTTATTATTAATAATTATTAATGATGGAATGACTCAGGGATTTTTGATGTCTCTTTAGCTATTTAATTTGTGTATGAATGGTTTGAGTTTAAATATATAGGCTATATATTGGATGAAAAAAATTAAGAGACGATGCTGAGTGTAGTAGTAAAGTTGAGAGTGGTAGGAAGGTGGTTGGTGCAATCAAATGTTTGGTGAATGCAAAGGGTCCAGTCTTGAGTGCGCTAGGGTTCTGCATGATGGTATGTTGTCACCGGTATTCATGTGTAGTAGTGAAACCATGTTGTGGAATAAGAAGTAATAGATCTAAGGTGTAGTCTGTTCACATGGATATTCTTAGGGGGGTGTATTAGGTGTGGAAAGAATTGATAAAATAAGGAATGGACGTATTAGGGAGTTATGTGGTGTAACGAAAGGAGTAAATGAGAGTGCATTAAAATAGTTTGGCTATTTTGAAAAAAATGGATGATAGTTGATTTTTTAAGTGGCTGTATAGTTAAGAGTGTGTCGGGAGCGATTGGATGAGAGACTGAAGAAAAAGTGGATTGAGTCAGTAACAGTGTGTTTGAAAGAAAGGAATGTGAGTTTGGCTCAAGCGAGAGGAATTGGTGTATAATAAAGTAGTGAATGGCGTTGTAATCCAGGGGACGAACCCCGACATTGACGAGATACCACAGTGGGGGATATGTGAAGATCTAGGGTGGATTTTGGCTGCGACCCGCTCGCATTTAAGGGTATGAGGGGTTGCTATAGGGGGAGAACCTTTCTTTTTCGACTAAGGTCATGTTCTACTTAATTCTTCTGTTTCCGGTGCAAGTTTGAGCCCTCCACCTTTAGTCTGTGGCATGTTTGCACCCCCACCTCCAATCTGTGGGGAAGCGAGGGGAAGCTGAAGGAACGGATGGATATTGGTAATAGAAAACATTATTTTCAAGACCTTTTTTTTTTATTACGATAGATACTGGCATTTCCTCTAATTATTCATTTAATAGACCCAAACAACTAAAATAAAACCATTCTTCTGCAATAAATATTTAGGAGTCTGCGTTTTATTATATTTTGGAACTGCATGTTTCCTCTTTTGCCAAAATAAAATTGATCTTTTTTTGATGATTTAGATTTTTCTTCCTGCCTTGGTTATTAACAGTGTTATATGCATAATAAGCGGTGATAAGCTGGAGCCGAGTCGCACAGGTTTGGGCGAATCGGTAGTTAAAATTTCTTTGAAAAGCAAGCCAGTAGTTAGAAAACTAACCGGCAGTTGATTTTCATGTTTAAGCAGAGAAGCGGTTGTTAGAATTTTCTGCTCACTACTGATTATAAGTAGCTAGTTTCTTAGTACCTACTTCCCATTATATTTGTCAATCTTATTTGTCTCATTTTAGGAAACGAATATCCAGCTCTGGTTGAATATGCCCCATTTCAGAAAATCCCAAAATCGAATCACAATAAAAAAGATATTCGATGTGGAACGATTGATGAAGATCCTGATTATTTGGCCTTTCTTGAACTCCTTCAAAATCCAGAAACTGTTAACCTTCCTCAAATAGAGACCCTTCTGGAGGAGATAGAGAATGCTGAAAGAGAGATTAGAGGTAATTATTATTATTATTATTATTATTATTATTATTATTATTATTATTATTATTATTATTATTATATTGATGGTATGTAAATAGAAATTAAACTTGTCATATTATTATTAAATTATTATTATTATTATTATTATTATTATTTTATTATTATTATTATTATTATTATTATTATTATTATTATCTCCTCTTTATATTTATTTATCTTTCCCATGGTTTCTCATTATTATTATTGCTATTAAAGGTTTCACTATTACTATTGTATAAATTTCTTATTTAAATATTACAAGCATAATAAAATATTTTTTAGGAGGTTTCCATGGATTCAGAAATGGCGGTTAGCACTTTTCATAGGAGTCTACTTTTTATTTATTTTGTTTTTGTTATTGTCTACTTCTGACTCGTTATTTCTGTTTCATGTAACAACCCTGTTTCACGCAAAACACTTATCTAACATCTTATCTGCATACTAAGTAGAAGATGAGGCTTTTGAAAACACTGTAACGAATATTTTTTTAATATATTTCAAGTTTTATAATTTAAATTAACGGATCTTTGCCTCATATTTTATTTTTATAATGAATGATTTGTTTAGTACTAGTTCTGACATTATCGGATGTGAATAATGGGTGACACACAACAATGATATCTACTATGTTTCTTTTCTTCGTTTTTTATAATTGTCTATTCTTCTCCTCGTCCTATATCATTTTTATTAAGTATTCAGATAGCTTTTTGAGTAAGTTCAAAAACGTCGAGATCGATTAAATTTAAAAAAATATATAATTTTTTTTTTTTTTTTTTCATTTTTTTATTTTTTTTTTTTTTTTTTTTAATTTTCCTGAGATTGTCTTTAAAATTATTCTTTGCCATTTGGAAAAAATTTGCTAATATTTTGAATTATCTTCCGTTCTTTGGAAAGTTGTAGTTAGAAAAAGTTACGGCCTTGCCATTACTTTGTCTATGTAGAACACCAATGGTTTGCAGTTCTTGTAGTAAATTCTATCTAGAGTAAAGATTATAATGAAATAGGGACATAATGAGTAAGTCCTATTTTGCGCGCGAAAGTAACGAACTGCAAATTAATAATGACCGTGGAAAAAGCTAAGTTTCGTAGGTAAATGACTTTGTGCTGTGGCGATGTTTAGAGTGAGGTGGGATATATATATAATATAATATTATAATATTATAGAATATATTATATGGCGTCTAATAGTTAGTATTACTGATCTATATATATATATAATATATATATTATATTACTACAAGTATAGTAGGGTGTATATAGTTGAATATTAGTATAATAGGGGTGAGTACCTAAATATGATAGTGATATAGTATATGATGGTACAAATATATAGAAGGGTAGGGTATGGTACGTATTGATCAGTAAGTAGTTAGGTAATAATAAATATTATATAAATATGGAGTAGAAGGTATGTAGTATGGTAGGGTATAGGCTCTACGGTTTAATATATATAATAGGTATATGTGAGATAATATAGTTATATTAGTATTATATATAATATTTTTGGTATATTATAAGTAGGTATGTTGATGTGGATCCACAAGGTGAGAATGTGAGACTGTTTAACAGTGGACAGAACTGCTGCTTCGATGTCTCAGAGAAAGTTGACACAAGGTTCAAGAACGAAATAGTCAGAAAGATTCGCACTGGTGACAGAAAGAGACGTAAAGAATTCGAGAAAGAAACAAGAGAGGAAGAAAAACGGAGGAAAAAAAGAATATATAAAAGAATACAGAAATCACTACGAAGCAATATTAAATAATTCTAATTATTTTCATTTTCATTCTAAACCACTATTTTTTTATCTATTTATTTTTTCAGTGGACTTTCTTTCTTTCTTCACCTTCCTCTTTGCCCCAAGATTGGGGGTAAGGTGCTGTACAAGCATCGAAAAGAAAAGCAGTAGGAGAACATGGTACAGAAAAGAAAGAAAAGCCCAGCCTTACCGGCCGCCTCTGTCCCATAATTAGTGATGAGCCCGTCCACCAGACCAGAACAATAAACCACACCTAGGAGCATCATGGGGACCGCGACGCGACCCGTCAACTTATTGGTAAATGCTTTCAAATGTGGTAATGGGTTTTCATTGGGCGCCACTGGCCCAGGTGGGGGCCACAGAAACATGGCCCCCATACAGAAACCCCGCCATTTCTTCTCCTATCATGCACCCTTACTCTTGCCTCTGCGCGAATTCGAAGTTCGGGTCCTTCAGACATTCGTTAGTGACTGACCTCAATCCACTTTCTGCTTCGGGTCTCCCATGCGGTCGGTTCCCAAAAACACACAACTCACCACTATACATCCAAGAATTAACCAAACCGCCTAATCACATACATCACTGGGTTCCACGATTGACCAAACCATGCTCAATCATTACTTTTCATGTATTCTTCTGCATTTACCCCCTTTCTTCACACCACACACTCTCTAAATACCGTTTCATTCACTCTCTGTGGTTCAATTCTTACTCACACGCCTAACAGCGCAGGATAAAACGCCCCCCTAAAGGAAAAAGAATTGGGTTTTTTTTCTTTTATTTCCCCAAATATTTCTGAACACATTGACTTTAGGATCGTATAACTTCTATTTCCAAGACCATAGTCTCGACTACCATACAATATACAACAGGGTGAACAACATAACGGCGCGATCATGTAAGACCCTAGCACACTCAAGACTTAGTCCTTTTGCATTCACCAACGATGAATTGCACCAAGCCACCTTCCTGCCATTTCCCACAACTTTCCTTACTACACTCTGCATCGTTCCCATCTTCTCATTCCAACATATACCTCTAAATATTTAAACTCAGGACACTTGTTCTAGTTTTGCTCACCAATTAACATAACTTGCACAGCTGAGGGAGTGTCCTTCACTCACCACACCAGTAACGCTTACTGTTCTTATCCACCGTTAAATACTGTTTCAATGCCCCTCCTTTTGACCAACACACCTGCCAAAATGCCTCTCGCGGGTGGACGAAAGCTGTTGCTTCGTACGACTTTCTCTCAGATTCGCCATCACAGAACACAGAGATTCATCCGCATGTAGTAATAGGTAGGGCACTCCACTCAATCTCCATTCTCCACCATTCTAACACCATTTCCTGGCATCCCCACCTCGAATTCTTTCATAACCCATCGCGGATATTGAACAAAAGTTGAATAACAGAGGAGAATAACACAACCCTGGGGTGTCTTCACTCGCTATTAATCCAGGTAAGACCAATCACCATTGACACCATGTATTCTTTCTTACACGCAATTCACTATCGTCATACATACATTTTGATTCCATTCAGAAAGAAGAAGCTTACCACCAACAACCATATATCAGCTAACAGGCCTGCGCATACACGAGGCTTCCCTATGGAATAACTCTTATCATACGTTGCCTGTGTGCTGGAAATCCATAAAACCTAAATACAATTTATATCTTCGTTCTCCCTCATTTTTCTCAAAATCATTGTGTTTCAATGTAAAGAGGATTTGATCCAACATCCGTCTACCCACTCCTAAACGCACCTTGTTCTTCAACCAATCAGTCCTTCAGGTTCACATCGACGCCACTCTTTCGACCAAAATACGGCGAGCAGTATACGCTTCCCGGTACAACACCTCAAGTAAAAACTTGAGGTGTCCCCATAAAATGGAATATGATCAGCTCACCAGAAATCCCCTTGTTTCTCCCTTCGCCTTGTAGTGGTATAAGGGTGACTGAATGTACGCGCGTCTTTCGCTCCAATTCGCGCCTTGGAAACTGGAGTACCGCTCTGTAGACCTAAAACGCGTTAGTTGTGTACGACAAGCTTCCAATCCAAATCAATCACCCATCTCGCCTCCTTCGTTGATATTTCACCAGAATTTCATCGTATACCTTTGGCAGATTTACGCATTCTTCAACTTTTTCACCTACCCAGTTACCGTGTGCGGCCTCGGGCTATAGAAACTGAGAAACTGGTCAGCAGGAGGCTCTGGGCGTAGCGAAGGAGGAGTCGCCAAAGGATAGCTGGTTCAACGTGAGTTTAACACTAATGGACGGGTGTGGGGTGAGGGGTGCGAGCACGAGGGTGTGTCCGTGGAAAACGCGGCGAGAAAACACGGGAGCGCGAGGTTGCGGAGTGGCGAAGTGGGGGAGATCAACCGGGCTTCGCGGGGTATACGGTTGTTGGATAGTGATTGTTGTAGGCGAGATTCTTCGATGGAGTGTTCTTTTCCACAAAGACTCCACTCCACCTACTCATCAGTTACAAAAGCACCATCCGTATATTCATTTATTCTAAGCAGATTCCCCTTTTTCTCATGTTTCTTAACTTTCCTGCGCGGCTTTGGGCCTTAAGGCGCAGAAGAGACTTCGGCGGTATTCCCTTGTAAGTCCCCATTCATTCCTCCTTCGTCAGAACTGTTCAGGGTTCTACCTACAAAGGAGGGCTAAATGAGAGAAATGGAACCTAAGGTTGTAGAAATATGAGTTCTATGCATCCTCCTTATATAATTCAAGCATCTTTCTTTTGAGTCTTCGGATGTGGTCATTTGCTTTTTAAGGTACGATGGTCAAGCCTACGTGGACTTCATTTGTTATACCTTTAACCGCATTTTCGAGGTCAACCTCTTCGGAGTTTCGAACCATTCACTGTGTAACATTCTACTTCCTACTTTAGCACATCCATACATACTTTCCTTCTGCAGGACTTTACTGAGACAGATTGTCTTCCTTCATGGTTGCGGGCCGCGCAGATTTGTTTTCAGTATCAACTTGGTTCACATTCAACCGTGGGATATACTAGGCGAAGCAGCTACTATACATACTGTATTCACTGGGGTATTATCTTGCTCACTTAATTCTCACTCTTAATTTTACCTACTTCCTATCGTATCACCTTCCTCCCATCCAAGCCCCACTAACTTTAATTTTACAGTAGAACAACATGAATGATGCCAAAGATTAATCCCATTCCTAAGACCGCCTAAGCTGATTTAACATCACAACACAGTTACGGTTCAGGAGGCGATCTCCTTCTTCACATTACACTAAAGTTCAGATTCATAACTTTGGTAACGACTCGAGTGTACCATCGGTCTACCTAGCACCCAACGTCTTCCGTAGTGGGAATGCTAGGGACTTAAGCTTGTGTTGAAAGAAGGAGTGATTACTTACCACGATAGACGCGTGCTCTCGTGTCACAGAAAATCAAATCACGCTTCCTACCATTCTCAGTTGCTCGCCTGGCCACCCCAGAAACGCACGTGGTGTATTACCATCCGCTTTTTTGGAGTCCAACCTTACCGACGGCGTATGTCAGGTCCCCCCAAACTGATGCAATCTGAAGCTGCCTGAGCTCACCCCATTAGCCAGAAGCGGATGGCAAGTTTAGTATTTAGTCCAGAAAGAAGATCGTACTCTTCGTCAACGGGATTCACTCGTAAGATGGGATCCTATACGTCACAACCACACCATACCACTTGACCTTTTCAAAAGCTTAGGAATGAAGCCGAGTGTGAGAGGTTGGCTGAGGACTGTCGATGCCACGAATTCGAAAGTGTAAACGCATAGCTATCATACCGAACAGGTGCACTCATCAAAAAATTGGGGTGGTCAACTCCTTCTCTTCCTCTACTCAATTTCTAAATTTAGTGCCATTCCAGTTCTATAGCTCCAACTCACAATATGACTCCACAGCCCTGATTTTCACCATTTTGCGTCTTTTCATCTGGTTTATCAGTACCCAGCGAGCAAAATCAGGAATTGCGCCTGTTCTAAATTACATCCATCACCTCTCTCCTCTTCTCCTTCAACATTTATTGCGGCTCTGACATCCGCAGGGTGGTAGCCCATTTACGGGTGTCATTAGCAGGTTATCAGGCGCGAAAGATAGAATGCCGAGGCCTTACCGGGGCCAAGAGTGCACGAGCGCGGTTCTCTGCGAGGAGCCTGCGAGGCATTGGGATTGCGGATTCCTTCGGGCAAGGAAATAGATGGGGGTAGTAGGCATGGCCAATCGCAAAAAACTATCAATTATTATTATTAGTTAAGTGTATTATTGATTATTATTATATTATAGTATGGTATTATGTATTGAGGTGTTATTATCAGTTATACATGCATTCGCCAAGTGTGCACCTGATGCCGGGAGAGACAATAAGGCGGGGGGGGTAGGAGTGGTGAAGGAGGGGGTAAGAGGGGATGAGGTAGGCAGAAGGGGGAGGGAGAGGGGCGAGGGGGTAATAGGGATGCACCAGAAATAGAAAAAGTAGGTAGGAAGAATATGACGCAAGTCGAAAAGAAAGCCCAGGCCTGTGCGCCCGGCCGGGTTGACGTTATACCTCATTAGTGAAGAAGTCTCCGTACTGGGCGAGTCAGGAAAATTCCATGTAACCTTGAAAAGCTATCAGGGGGAGCGCGACGGGACCTTCAGCTGATTTGCATCTACAGTCGATTTGGGAGTGATCAATCCTTGGCCCAGGTTGGGCCACGCAACCATAGCCTCCATCACAAAAACCGCGGGCCGTTGCACTTCCTGATTATGGCAGCCGTATTCTTCTCGCCGTCTGGGCCAAAGTCTCACAAATTCTCTCCGTCCAAGATCATTCCTTTTACATGAGGCTCAGGATCCAGCTGGATATTTCTTCGGTCTCCCAGCCGGTCGGATTCCCAACCAAACAACTCAACCGACATATACATTTCGGGCGTTAACCAAAGCCGACTATTCATCCTTCCATGGTCCACAGTTGACCAAAACCATGTCTAACAAACGTACTTTTCAGTGGTATTCTCTCATGTTACGGCCGCTGGTGTCAGTGTGGCGACACCACACAACTTACTCTAATACGGGTCATTCCTCATTTATCATTCGTTGTCTCAACCTAGCGGACAGCGCACTAAGATTGTGCATCTGAACACATTGTGACTTTGAGGATTTATACCTCAGTATTCCAGACCAGTAGCCTCACTACTGGTACGGTGGCGTATACGCAAGTAACAACCATCCACCCCATGTTAAAGAACCCTAGGCGAGCACTCCAAGATCTAAAGTCCCTTTACATCCACCAAAGGATTGTAGATATACCAGCCACCTTCCGGTGCCATTTCACAACTTTTGGTCTACTGACACTCTGCATCATCCGTTCCCTTTTGCGAGGCCTTACATCACCCTATCCTAAAATGTTTAAACTTAGCAGAACGACTTGTTCAGCTGGCTCACCATGGGGCTTACATAATTTCCACATCCGAGAAACTGGGACATCAACATCACAACCATTGAAAACCTTACGCTTTACCTTTTCAAAGAGAGCTCCTCTGTGAGTCCCTGCACCAAATCTCATCACAAATACCAATCCTCTAAACTCTCTTCAGATTCGGCCAACACAAAACTAAATCTCCGCATATAATATATATATATATATATATATATAAGTATATATATTATATATATATATATATTATATAAAGGAAGATATATAGTATATATATATATATAGTATATATATAATATTATATGATTAGATATAGTATACTATATAGGTGTATATATATATAATATAATATATATATGATAACGAAAATTAAGCCTCCCCTGGCTGGGTTTCGGAACCCGAAACCAATTTCTGTTTGGTAAAAGCAAGTGGTGTTAACGCACATGACCACGCAGTGAGCTAGAAGGAAATCCACCGTTTACTCCTGAAAGATTATATCTTCCCAGAAGGATAAAGCTATGTCAGTACTTGGACAGTGACCTTTGGCAGACCTCCCCCGCTCACACTCGGGTCAAGGTCAAAACAGGGTTTGATTCAGGGAGCAATGGTATCAAGTAACACATCTCTATTCATGTACAGCTCTACACACACCGCTTCACAGTTCGCTTAAACTTGATAACGGAATTCTTAATCCCTCTTCCGCTGCTCAGTTTGTCGTTAACCGCGACTCCCTCGTCCGCTCTGTTTCTTGGTCGAAATCAAGTGTTTGAGCGTGCGCTTAGTCGGTTCAACATTTGTACTCGTCACTACTCTGCCATGTGCTGCCGTCCCTCTGCTGCCTGAACCAACACCTCGCTGCTCCGTCTCGCGTCTCCTCCCCCTGCCTCTCTCTCCCTCCTCTGCGTCCGTCGTCTCGGCTCGCTCCTCTGTCGGTCCTGGCTGTACCCATATGACGCCGGTGTGCAAGCGGGCGGAGCGCGTCTGCCAAAGGGTCACTTGCGCGCGTAAGCCACTTACACCTGCCTTATTCCTTCTACCGAAGATGCATGGCAAATCTGTCAGAAGTTAAAGCTCGGTGGATCTCTGTCCTTGTGCTAGCTCTTCAAGTGGTCGGAGGTGCAGGTTATCCACACTTGCTGCCTACACCGAGGGTTCGGGTTCGAAACGGCCCCGCCAGGGAGCGCTTTAATTTTCCTTCCATCGAGTTTTACGAACGTGAGCCGTTGTCCTTCAGTTCAAACTGCTTAAGCCAGGTTCAGAAGCTTCTGTTACTGGCATTAGTATTATTATACGGTATATATATATATATATATATAGTCTACTATAATATTATATATATAGTGAATATATATATATATCTAGTTATATTGCAGTAATATATATATATATCCTATATAGATACTCGCTATATATCTATTCACTCCTGTATATACTACGTAGCTATCTCATATAGTGGCTCTAGCTCAATTATATAGGCGTACTTTACTGAAGATTCTTGACTTCTCAGGACACAACGAAAATTCAATAAAAAATGTTAAGCGTCTCTCAATTCTCAAATGATCTTGATGCTGCTTAAATCTATCTAGTTAAGATACCTGGTCGAATTCTTCCAATTGTAACTTTTAATCTTTGACTATTAACAAAAATAATTAAAAAGAAATCTGATCACTTATATCATCTCTGCTGTGCTTTCCGCACACCGTCTAGTCTCTATCTTAAAAGTTTGTGCACCTCGCCTCGTGCAGTGATCGTCTCTAGTTGCCACGTGCTTTACGTGCCCTTATATTTCAGTTGTATCATATCTTGTGCGATCGAATCTGTGGTCCTAACAGTGCGTCAAAGTCCTGTGTCATGCAAACACCCCTTACACTCACATACACTGGACTATGTTCGTATTTTTTACTAGCTTATGTTCGCTCTCGGTGCTCGTGGGCCTTCCGTGCGCCCCCCTCGCGGCTCTGCTCCGTCTACTGATCATCCCCCCGTCCCGCTGCAACGACGCGCGTCGGCTCCTGGCTCGGTCGGCGCCCTCCGTCTACGCTGCTCTGCCCATCCGTCCTCCGCTCCTCCTCTCGCTCCTCGCGGGCGGGGGAGGGGGTGCCCCGGCTTCGCAAGCTCGCGGGTCCGGGGGGGAGGTGGGTGAATGTTCCTCCTCAAGTAAAATAAAGAGGTATACCCTGGAATTAAAATGTGAGGTGACCATAATAATCCAAAAATCGAGAGAATTAATAAGAATATAATCGAATAGGAAATTGATGAAAAAGGGTAAGAGGTTCCCTACCAAGGGATTTACCTTATTAAATAAGTAATGAATGTGAATAATTTTATATAATACATAAATATTAAAAAAATAAAAAATAGAGTAATAATAATAAAAAGGTGAATGACATCAATCATAATAACAATAGGGTAAATAGATAAAAAAGAGTAGTATTTTGTTAATTTCTTAAAAAAATATAAAGAGATGGGCGAAGGCGGGGGGGGAGGAGATAAGCGCTGTAAAGTAAATAGATAGAGAATGGGGTCTTCTGCAGGGGCGGTAAGCAAATAAAGAAAAAGCCACGGTATGGCAGGGGCGGGACCGGAACGAAGGGGAAATCTCGTGTGGTTTGTTCTAGGTGGTTATGGTCGAAAAGGAGAGATTTTCGCCGGGGGGCGGGCAGGGGTAAGAAGCCCGGTGACCTAAACGTGAGGGGTACAGGGTCGGGAACATTTCTTGTATGTATGTGAAAATGGTCGCACGTAGTAGTCAGATAAGTAGGAATATGAGGGAAGTTCCTTACTTTCATATAAGAAAAGTGGCAACTTGAAATTTCTTTAGTGGTTAGTGGGAAAATAAGGAGTTAGGATGTATACAAAGGGAGAAGAAGACTGACAGTGAGGGGAAGAAGGGGAGCTATTTATATATATAATAGCCTTAAGGTGGAGACCTATATAATAGGGATAAGGAAGGTGACTGGAGTATACAGGTGGAGATAGATGGAGGGTATGAGTAGTCAGTAGTGGGAGAAGGATATGAGGGGTCTGAGTGAGGGGGTATGTGAAAAGTAGTGGATGAGTGTATTATATAGTACTAGAGTAGAGGTAAAGGAATGAGCTCTATATTACTCGATATACTATATATATGGATGCTCTAATTAGGTTATGATATATATATATAATATAGAGTAGTGAGTTATAAGTGGAGTTTCATACTAATAACAGGTATTAAGTATGAGGTGAGTAAAGGCGTGACATAAAGTGTGGAAAATAATAACTGAGTGATATAGTATACCGAGGGGCGGAGGAAGAAGCGGCGGAGGAAGAGCGGGTGCCAAGAGTAGGGTAGTTATGATAAATATAATACTAATATTAATATATGAGTACTATAAGTATATATATATATAATATATATATATCAGTAGTTATATGTATATGATAGTAGGGGTAATAGGTATTAGTAGTGATATAAGGTGAGGGTATATTATATATATATATTTATATAAGTTTAGATATATATATATAAGTAGTTATATATAATATAGTATGGATAGTTATAAATATAACAGTATTAATATCTAGGTTAGGTATATATAACTAGCATAGCATGTTGGGTCGGAGGACAGGGCGCGCTATAGTGATCTTAATAAATAGTTTAACAGAAATAGTGGCGGAAGAGAAAGACACTTGATGGGACTTAGGTGGAAATGAGAGGAGGTATGAATAATATATATATATAAGTTGATTTTATTAATATATAGTGACTATAGCTAAACGGAATAGGAATATTGTATATAGTAGTATTAATTGATTGTTGGCAGGAAGGGCTTGCTACAGTGATCTCAGCCAGCGGCTTCAGTCAAGCAAAAGCTGCATCGGAGAACCACAACTAGGCGTGGATATAGAAGGAGAGAAGAGTAAATTGAAACACATGGAGCGGAGAATGAGTCCTTCTGTTAGGCATACATATTCTTAGACGTCAAAGATTAAAGTGACTGACTATATATATACTATATATATATTATATATATATATAGTATAGGGCCTATAAAGGTAGTAGTAGAATTATATATAGATAGAGTGGGTACTGATATATAGTATAAATATGAGTGGGTAATATATAATAGGTATATAGTACATATATAATAGTAGTAGATATATAAGTATATATAGTATATGTAGCCATATAGTAGTAGTGTAGTAGTATGATAGTATACCGGAAATAGTAAAGGTGTATGATAATTATATAATAATGGATGTTATATGGTTACTCATATTTATCGTGGTATGATTGTATGCTATTAGATGAT
>JABUQX010123852.1:0-12500 GCA_015478945.1 Trachelipus rathkii | reverse complement strand
CTACCCGTGAACGGTGGTGTTTATCTGTAAAAAATAAAAAAAATAATTCTCATATATCAGATCGATAGAGAAATGTCGGCAATTACATACACTTCAATAATTTCACGTTAACCATCTAATTATATTGATAGATTTAAAGTATGAATTGTGACCGTCTACAACGGGGGTTTGGAACCAGTTTGGACGAGATGGAGCTGCACTTAAATCAATTGTTACTGAAAAGAAAATCAGAAAGAAAGCCATAGAGAAAATTAGAATTAACAGTATATTCCACTCAAAAAGAATATTTAACACTATTCATTAACTCGTTCTCTCTCTCTCTCTCTCTCTCTCTCTCTCTCCTCTCTCTCTCTCTCTCTCTCTCTCTCTCTCTCTCTCTCTCTCTCTCTCTCTCTCTCTCTCTCTCTCTCTCTCTCTCTCTCTCTCTCTCTCTATCTATATATATATATATATATATATATATATATATATATATATATATATATATATATATATATATATATATATATATATATATATATATATATATATATATATATTGAGACTATCAATCTGTATCTTTAAATAATTAAAATAATAATAATAATAATAATAATAATAATAATAATAATAATAATAATAATAATAATAATAATAATAATAATAATAATAATAATAATAATAATAATAATAATAATAATAATAATAATAATAATAATAATAAAAAATAATAATAATAATAATAATAATAATAATAATAATAATAATAATAATAATAATAATAATAATAATAATAATAATAATAATAATAATAATAATAATAATAATAATAATAATAATAATAATAATAATAATAATAATAATAATAATAATAATAATAATATGTAATAATAATAATAATAATAATAATAATAATAATAATAATAATAATAATAATAATAATAGTAGATAGAGAGCTTTTGCTACTCACTTTCAACATCAT
Source organism: Trachelipus rathkii (assembly GCA_015478945.1). Classification (NCBI taxonomy): domain Eukaryota; kingdom Metazoa; phylum Arthropoda; class Malacostraca; order Isopoda; family Trachelipodidae; genus Trachelipus; species Trachelipus rathkii. The sequence goes on along the minus strand of JABUQX010123852.1, from coordinate 11,539 downwards.
GATTGGGGCTCACAATCCTTTAACAAAAAAAAATCAAATTATTTTGAAGAGAAAAGGTGTCGTTTTTAGAGATTTTGCGGAAACTGTAATTTCCATTTGACTGCGAGAACGGTTATATAGGACGGCACAGTGCCAATGTCCTTGATCAGATGACCTGAGTAGAAATGGGTCAAAGATGGCACTGTAGTGCCTTTAGGAACAAGGTCAAAAATAAAATGGAATCAGTACTGTTTTGTTCATCATTAAAAGCTTTGAGTGCCATATTTCCAAGGTTAATTCGGCACTTTAAATGTGTGCAGTGTAAGTGTAAGTGTATGCTGTGTGTGGGCCTGGAGTGAGTTGTAAGTGTATAGGTTTAATGTCAAGTGTCTAATGGAGAGTGATAAGCCGCTTTAGTAAGTGTCATAGTGTGCGGCTATAAGTCAGTCGCTGCGTGTGTTAGAAAAATGACTAACTCATAGCTTAGGGAAGCATCCTAAGGCAGTTCGTGTAATAGTACAGCTAATCGACATCCTCATCACCTTATAAGCCATCAGGGGTCTAGACACCCCCCATATTGAGGGCTATTCTAGGCCTCAGGGTCGAGGCTTTTAGAAAAGACTTGCAAGTAAAAGTGTGCACTCCCGTTCGGCACTATGTGTGTTGGTATGTAAGAAGGCAACTATACCCAAGATATAGGCACTTATGTGGCAGCCTCACTTCGGGATTCTCTTATTGCGTGAGGCCACTCATAATCTTTGGCATCTGCAGTTTTGGCATGCGTTCGCATTGGGCGTTACTTTGGGCACTACAACCTGGGCACTCAACTTACGGTACTCATTCAATAATCAGTAGACGTTAGAACCTAATAGAACCATCAACACGATACTTCTTACCGGTGATTGGAACATCAAAGCCCTTGCAAGTTAGCTCGGTGGGTCAAAATTACCAATGGCGTTATCTCATATCTCTCATTTCTATATGGTGTCAGCCGAAGTATCTTGTGTGCTTTGTGTGTTAGGCTGAATGTGTGTGTTGTACCCAATTGTATTGATCCTGAATCGTGTGTGTGTCGTCGATAAAAAAAAATACAACCACATGACTGCATGTGAATTGTGTGATTCTGTGTGTGTCGTGTGTCTCGTGTGAGTGTGTTGTGTGGTGGTAAGTAAATGTTTAAGTCAAATCTGTGGTGAGTGTAAGTAAACTCTGTGTGTGAGTACCGTAAATCTTGTGTTGTGAGTAGCAGCTAAATCTGTGTGAAGTGTAAGTAAATCTGTGGAGTGTAAGTTAAATCTGTGTGTGTAAGTAAAACTGTGTGTGAGTATGTAAAACTGTTTGAGTGTGAGAGGTCAGGCCTATGTATAGTAAATGTGTAGTAGTGATGTTAAAGTAAAAGTGGTGTAAGTAAAAGTGCTGTAGTACAAGTGTGTAAGTAAAAGTGTTGTGTGTGTAAGTAGTTATATGTGTGTGTACAGTAAAAGTGTGTGTATGTGTAGAGTAAAAAATAGGCCTAAAACTCGAATGAATGAAATAATGTAAATCTGTGGTGAGTAAGTTAAATCTGGGTGGTGTAGTTAAATCTGTGTGTGACTAAGCTTGATTATTAAGTGTCATAGTGTGTATGAAACTTATAACAACCATGAAACTTGCATAAGATTAATAAGGAACCAGTGAACTCATAAGCATGAATATATATATATAATATAGATTATATCATTATTATATTATGCAATAGCTCATTATTATATATATATAAAAAAATACAAAATAAAAGAAATATTATAATTATATTATTATAGGGTATATTTATATATATATATATATAATATATAATATACTGACTTTACACTTGTGATTTTTTTTCTTTTTCATTGTTTGTAACTCTCTCTCTCTCGCGTCTCTCTCTCTCATCTCATCTCTCTCATATATATATATATAATTATTATATATTATATATATGTATAATATATAATATATTATATATAATACATTATACTATATATATACTTATATATATATATTATATAATACTATATATATAATATATCTGATTATATATAAATTATTATATGAATTAATTATTATTATTTAGCTATTTGATGTTATTATTATTATTTTCATTTGATATTGATTAATTCTTATTATGGGTGAGAGTGGTGGGATTGTATCTATAATAATATTTATAATGTTTACTGGGAAAACCGCGGACTTGCTTTTAATGAACCTGGAGAATATTAAATCTAATATTTAACAAGTCACGTTGACCGCTGGGGTCGGCGTGGTTAATAAGTGTCAGCGGTTTGGCCCTCGGTTGGTGAGAGGGTTCAGAGTTGAGTTTCATTATGACCGATGGGAAACTCGAACATATAAACACGGTGAGGCTTGAGTGATAAGGAAGTTTAGCACAGATGGAAAGGATGGAGAAAATTCGTGAAGTAACGAGGGCCACGGGGGTGCGGGTGTTGTGTGTGTGTGGTGTGTGGAATTGTGTGTGTGTGTGTGTGTAGGAATATATATATAATATATATATATATGTATATATATAATATGATATATATATAATATATGATATCATATATTATATAATATATATATAGTACTTATCATATATATATATACTAAAGATGCCGGCGGCGGCGGCGGCGGGCGGAGACACACAAGACGGGATGGGACATAAGGCTCGGCGGATGTGAACCAACGAGTTATTCAGGCGGGCGGGCAGAAAACGCCAGCCTGCGGCGTGCCCAGCGTTCAAGGTTAAGACATTCAAAAAAAGGGCTAAGCCGCCATAAAGAAGATACAATACATATTACCGTGGGCAAAAATATTGCCCACGGTCGAAAAAGGGATGGTAGGGGGCGTTAAGATAGGGGGGGTAGACGCTACAACGGTTGCAGAGCGCAACCGTTTGGCGCACCCTTTTTTCGAAAGGGTTGCTAAACATGTAGCGGTTGCCAAAAAAATTAGGGGGCCAGAAAATTTAGGGGTGCCGAAAAATTAGAGGTTGCCAAAAAAAGGTCAAGGTCAGTCAACGCGTCAACGCCAAAAAAGGCTCAAGGCATGGTTAAAATCCACCCTCAGGAAAACACCGTGGAGCTCAGAAAAGGTCAAGGCATGGGTATGGGAAGGGGTAGGGTTTTTCGTGGTCCGGAATGCCTGCCCTACTAATTAATATATAATTTATATTATTATATATATAGTACTATATATATATATTATCATAATAATATCATATTTATATATACTAATATATATATACTATATATATATAGTATATATATGAGTATATTATATATTACATATATGTATAATTACTTTTTTATTTATATATTATATATTTATATTAATATATATAAAATATTATATCTATATATATATATCATAATATAATATATGAATGATATATATTATAACTAGATAATATATATTATATAGATATATACTTATATAATAATAATATAGTATATATAGTATATATATAATATATAAGTAAAATAATATATATATAGTATAATAAATATTTAGTAGATATTATATGATATATATATATTATATTTATTATTATATATAATATATATATATATACTATATATATAATATATATATATATATCCTCATATATATATATCAGTATATACTTATATATATATATTATTATCTATCATATATCATACTATTATATATATATATTATCACATATATAAAAATAATATGCTCAATAATATATATATATAAATAATACTCTCATAATATATGTAAATAAAATATAATAATAAATAAATATAGTATATATAATATATTGAATATATTAGTAATAAAAAATAACTAATATAATATATATAATAATTCATAATAAAGATGTCCACAAGAAGTGTTATATTAATTGCAAGATATATAATGTGTGAAAATAACGATAACTAAAAACTGTTATATTTAACAGAATTTCAGTCCGTATTATCTTTCTATAGGAAATAAACTGATTATAATAATAAAAAAAGGATGAAAATAAAATCCATGACAGATATTTTTATATTACATTTCAACAGCTTCTCTATTACGGACAATTATTTGAAGGCCACATTTATCTAACGGTTTTCCTTGATGCAAATTTGAATATAATATGATGTATTTTCAAATATTCGTCAAGGTAACTTTAAATTTTTAACTGGTTTGTAAAATGTTAGTTTTTCGTTTCTTTTTCTAAATTTTTCCTTTTTATCCTTTTGTTTCTTTTTTTTTATGTACTATTATTAAATTTAGACATTAGATTTGTTCTTCCCCTTCCTTTTTCTACTCCTAATTCCTTTTAATTATCGTAACAGAAAATTGAAATTTGGGTAAATTTTCAAATTGTTGATTTGTGAGGGGAAAATGGTGTTCGCTGGTTTGATGATGATGTTATCTTGGATATACATGATTCGAAACGAGACAAATCAGTTGAGTTGTGGAGAGAAGGAAGAAGAAGGAAATGCTACAAAAAAGAAAAATATGAAGCAATTTTATTTAAGTGAGGATATATATATTCATATACAACATAATATTAAAAGAGTAAACTATAAGTAAAGAGTAAAAGTAAAGAGGTTTAGAATATCTATGATTAATATATATATAAATAAATATAAATATAATTATTACTTAGTTAATAGGGAAAGATATATTATTATAATTTATTTTATATTATATATTTATAGATTATATCTATATATATAATATATTATAATTGTATTATAATACAAATATTATATAGATAATGATATTAATATTATATGTATTCCACAATGGAGGACCTCATACCACTATATGGTTCTCTATAATTATTATGGGGATAATAAAATAAATATAACAAATAATAAAAAATAAATTAATAATAGATAAGTATATATTATTCATAGTAGGAGGTCGTATGATTACGATTTTATATGGTAGTATATATATCTATATATAGTAGAAATAAATACTATACTAAATTATAATGTATTATATATCATATTATAATGATAGCTATAATAACATATATAACGTTCTTATTCGTAAGGGAATCTTTCACGGAAATGGGATCATTTAATTTTAAAGATTTTTGTCAAATTTAGCCCAAATTTATAAAAATGCTCAGCTTTTTTTCCGATGATTTAATTTTATTTTTTTACTACGCAAGTCCAATCAGTATAAAGATAAAGTTTGCCAGTCCCTTATTCAAACGAGTTCTTTGTGAATACGAAATTTCTAGTAAATACGAAAATTAACGAAGAAGGCTGATTAGAAGAGAATATTAACTTTTTAAATCTATGTAAAGGACTAACACCTTTAACTCATCATCAACCTTAGCTTAACGTTATGCGTCTATACGCTCAGTTTAATGTGAAATAAAATTCTATATATTGCATACGTTTATTCATTTTGCGAATTGCTTAAAAACAAGACAGCGGCATCTGGAAGTAAAGTGACCACAAGAGCCGCGTTGTTACATTTGTTCGAATTAAGAGAACAAAGAAAATATGCAAAGATATCAAAAGAATAGAACGGCAAGGGTGTTTTTACCTCTTTTTTTCAGACCATAGAGAAATACTGTAGAGGAGAAAGATAGAGATACTAAGGTCCCATTTATATATATATATATCATATATATATATATATATATATATATATATCATATTATATATATATATATTATATATAATATTAATATACGTATATATATATATTTATATATATTATTATTACTAGTTATATATTTTATTTATTATATGATATATATATATATATAAGTAAAATATTTGAGATATATAAGTAGAGGAGTTAACTGAGTATTATAGTGATATACTAAAGTTATATGAGGGTATATATAGCGTCATATATATATATTGTTATTTTATATATAATATATGACATATAATTAAGTATAATAGTATATATATATATATATTTTATATTATATATATTATATAATAGGGTATCTATATATGATATAGTATATTTGAGTATGAATATATTAGATAATATATGTATATAGTTTAGTATTATATATATATTATATTATATATATGAGTGAGTATATATAAGTATATAATAGTATAGTAGTATTATATATATATATATATAGTAATATAGTATTAGATATATATATTGTTTTATTGTTACCGACGTTTGTCACGTTCCAATATATTACAGTTTCCATTAGGCTTATTTAATATGCCAACAGCAATGATTTGAAGTCGATCCTACCTAAATAAATAAATTTATCGATAGTTATCAAATATTAACTAGCTTCTGTTTAGTATTAAGACATATAGATTACTGATTTTTTCAGCAAAAAGCGCGTTATCTCAATATCTTTTTAAAACAATATTCGATAATCAGTTAAGGCATACTTATGTTATATTTCTTCCAAAATATTGGTTCCATTGGTTGCCGAAGCGAAATATCTTTACGAAGAAAGAATGAGCCCATAGCGATAAAAGCTACATGCAATAAAGTCGTTCCGAAAAATTGCTCTTTGCAGATACAGTAAAGATTTAGTCAGATGATTAGTTATGATTGACTCAAATGACTGCTGTTTGTCGATTATCATTCCAGTTGCCAGTACTGGGCCAAATTTGCATGGGACTTGCTAATATTATTTTGGGTCCTACGCCTATCTACTTAACGTAAATAGAAATTTCATTTAGTTGAACTAGTCTGTAGATATAATTTAAGTTTTGGCGGGGATTTTTTTGGGTTTAAGTTGTCACTCACTCTATTAAAATTTTGCTTTTAAGACCACCAGTGGGGAATTCTATATCTATACACCTATCGGACTATATTGTGCTGGCCGAAATTTCATCCAAAATCCGAAAATTTCGATAGGTATTCTAGTCTTTCTATCTATGCTATCTATCTATCTATCTATGTCTAATCTCATCTATCTATGCATAGTCTATCGTACTTATATGAACTAATGTGAGTTGTATATATATTTTTATATATATTATGTTGTAATATTGCCATATTATATATTAGTATTTATATATATTATATATATATATATCTATTATTATAATATATATATATAATATTATATACAATATAGATTAATATACTATATTTTATATATATTATATATATTCTATTATATAATATATCTTATATGATATATTATATATTTGTCATTATATATATTATTAATATATATAAAGTATATATTATAACATAACGTATATTATTAGGTATGTTGCAATCTATAGATACTAGTGATATATCGTTATACAATTACTATATGATACTATATATATATAACTAGTATTAAATATGTACGCGAGCTATTATTTACATATATATATTATATATGTTGAACTCGTTTGACGCTTAGTGCTAGTAATAGTCGTGTCTGGGAAGATGTCGGCATCGACTATGATGATGGGGAGGAGCTCCCAGCCCTTACTCAATTAAAATGTGGTCTAATATAGTATATACTTATAATTATGTTCAATTTATATTATATGATACTATTATTATATATATATATATATATACTAATGTCTTTTTATGAATATTATATAATTATTACTATATACTAGCTTATTTAATATATATTTTAAATTATATATATATATCTATGTATATATATATACTTCGATTATATAAATATTTAATATATTATACGTAGAGGTCTGCTATTTAATATACTTACTATATATATATCATATATATTAAATCTACCATTATATATCATTTATATTTTTTATACTCATATAATTATATCCTGACTTTTTATAAGTCTTATTTATATTATAATATTAATAATTACTCGATATATATACGTATATCTAATCATACGTATCATATATATATTTATTAAATATATATATATAGCGAATTATTAATATTATATTATATATTATAATATTTTTTGGACTTATATCATTATATATATATATATATATACTAATACTATATTATAATATATCTTTAGTATATCATAGTATATTATAGTATTATTTATCTAATTAGATAATATCATTTTGAAGGAATTTTTATAACATCTATATTAGTTATAATATATATATAAATATATATATTATATATAATATATATCTTAGCTTATATTATAATATATATATATAATATATTATATACTATAATACTATGTATTAATATAATATAGTAGTATGATATATTATATAGAATAATATCATATGCTTAAGGTAGTTAAATATATATATATAACATACATTGAAAAGGTACACACACTTTTTTTTAAAATAAGTGAGATGAAGAATTTCGATCACTACACATAATGTACATGACAATAAAGAAGAAATTTGAAAGAGAGAGAGAAGAGAGAGAGTTGAAGGGGAGAAGAGAGAGGAGAGGGAAGATGAGTTGAGGAGAGACCAGACGACGACGAAGTGAGGAGGAGGATGAGCGAGGAGAGGAGAATGTGAAGAACGGATGATTCGAGAAGAGTAGAAGAGGAGAGAGATATGGGAGAGAGAGGAGAGCATAAAACAAAATGTAAGAAAGAAAGAAATCAAAAAAAGTCTTTAAGACTTTTAGAGAGGAGACATTATATAAGAGTGAGGATTTTAATTGCAATGATAGGCAAACTATTCCAAAAGAAACGAAATAGACAGATTAATTGTTCCGCATGTTTTTATTCTTGTGTGTGTTTCTTTTTTTTTCTATCATTTTACTCCTTTATCAGGAAAGGAGAAATTTCGTCTGTTATACGGTTTCCTCGTCATAGATGCTTTTTGAACGTTCTTGTCGGGTGTAACCCTCGTTCCGATGAATATAGATGCCGCCAAAAAGGTAAATAATGACAGATAATATCTCTAAGACGAATAAAAATACAAAAGTGGTCGAAAGAAGAATAAAGAACGCAGAATGATGCGGACATTACTCGAGTCGGAATTTATAAAGAAGTGGCGTCAAACGCGTCTCAAACCTCAAGTGAAAATGTACTTATTATTTATTTTTTATTTTTTGTACTCTGGGATCACATTTATCTTTACTTGGGTAGTTTCTATCAGAATGGTTATGGTTTAATTCTTATTATTTTATCATGTCGTGAATACATTTCATTACTTATAAATATGGGATTATTAATTATTATTTATTATAGTTATATTTATTATTTTATGCTTTTTAATATGTTATATACTTATATTATTATATACTGCTTATTTAATACTGGCTTATAGTATTTATATAAACTTCTGTATAGTGTGTAATTGTAAATTCCTTCGTTGAATATGTATTTATCACCATGAACTCGTCGTGGATATATACGCATTCTCTGGCATATCTCGACGTGTGTGTGGGTGATTTGGACCAAACTATCGATATACACGTCTCGTGGACATATATACATAGTGAGAACTGAGAATTATTATTAATACTGTCACTCTACTGCGCTATTACTACGCGGTTTTCTAACTCGCATCTCGCACATCGATGTACTGTCAGTTTTCCAAAACAAGTTAGCGTTATGGTTTTGTATTCTCGCGGCTGAGTGTGAATTTATATATAATATTTTCGCTTTTAGTTAAACTTTTTATAATACTCACTATATACTGATCGGTTGTCTTCAGATTTGTGATATGTTCATGTGATGTATTAACTCGCTCATTTGTGGGAATTTTATATTACCTTTTGACCAATCAAATTGTATAAATTGTGTTAAATACCCCCTAAATTTGTATTTAATCCTATCTTGCTTTTAGTGAATACTTGTTCTCTGGATCCTTGTCTATACTGTGATGCGTGATCATTAATTGTGTTTTGTTTATAAATAACCCTATCACTTTACGTCCTTGAGCTGGACGTGAGCCAAAAGAAGAATCTTTTGAGTGTTTTTACTATCTGTGTGTGTGTCTTATCTGTAGTGTCCTTAAGATAAATGTATGTTCGTTGTCTAAATGACTCTTCTCTCTCGTATACTCCTCGCTCTCGTCTAATCTCAATACGTGATATGGTTACAGAATAACATAGAAATTAACAATCAACGGCAGAGGTTTGTATACCGCGGCTTGGTGCTTAAATATTAATAATAAAATCATTATTATATATATAGCGTATAAATAGTGTGTATGTGTGCTGATCTTCAAATTACTCTACTCTTATATCATACAGACTCTATAATCTATGTGTCACGGGTCTCTCTTTATCAGGATCGTGACCTCCTTTAGCTCATGTAGTATGAAGATCTATAGAATTTAGGAGCGCTATTTCTATATATACCATATATTCGAATTTAGTACGCAGGTATAGATAGTGTTTTATAAAATTATTGCATTTGCAATTAATATAATAATAACCCCTAACACGGTCTCTACATATAGGGTTAAGTTATTATTCACCATGCGGTCAAGGTACCCTGTTTGGCCACTTATACGTTCGGATTGCGAAGCGGAGGAACGTAGTAGATGCTCTTTCATTGCCGACAGTAGAGTATAATCGTCGGTTTCTCTGGTTGTTGCGTTCGAATAGGTTTATGATGTAGGTCAAAACACCATGCACGTCTCTGCCAAGGGGTCCAGGTCGTCTACGTGGCATTGGTTGAAATCATTAGGGTGATTTAAGTATATAGAGAGATTTACTCAATTTAAAAATTGCTTGCAATGGTAAAAATTATTGCGACTTCATGTGTATGAAATTTCTCTATATATATGTAATAATTTATATAAATATTAGTTAGTATTATTATAGTTAATATTATATATTATTATTATTCAGTGTCTATTATATTATATAAAATCTTTTCTATCTTAAGGAATTTCATACTCATCTATAATATATATATAATTATAGTATATTATTTTAATACTTATATATTAATATAATTAGTTAATTACTACTAATATAAAAATAACCTTATATTATCATTTAGATACTTCAACATTTTATACGTAGTAATAATATATAATTAATATGTCCTAATAATAATTATATATATTAAATTAATAATAATAACATCTCGCGAACTATAGGATTAATATGATAAACTTTATCCTCAATGGTTTCGTCTTAATAGTTGTATTGGTTTACATACTACCACTCGCACTCGCGCATTATAGCTCTCTCGAGTCTAAGAAAGCACACCATCTGTACATTTGGTTTCAAGACCTCCCATAGTTAAAAGGTTAATTCCCCATGTGCAATTACTCAGCACAGGGGGATAATCTTCATAAGAGCCTAGCTAATAACTGGCTAATGTGAATAGGGAGGCTATTTACTATGTTTATTACTAATATACCTATCTACTGTCTTATAAATAGTATTTATCTATTATATATTATATATATATACTGATTTTTAATAATCATTCTTCTGTATGGTTATATTATTAAGTTATACTATATGTCGTATTTTAATAACTTACATATTTATTTATATAATTACATATGTTATTCTTTATATTTTTTTACTTTTGTTACTTTATATTACTTTATTATTTCCTTTATTTATTATTTTATGTTATTTTAATACTTTATTTTATTTTTATAATATTTTATAATTACGTACTTATGTTGTTTCTGTTTAACTATTTTTTACTTTGTTATTTAATTACTTTATTTAT
>JABUQX010123851.1:5000-7500 GCA_015478945.1 Trachelipus rathkii | reverse complement strand
TGGCATTTAATCCTTCTAATAATAAACGTAATTATCATTTTATTTTATTTGAACGAAAATTTGTACCTAAGAAAATAATTAATAACTAAACACAATTCGAAATAAGTTCATACAATTTTTTAATAAAAAAATTTAATAAAAGGAAAGAATCTGAGCTTCACACCGAAAGCAATTTCTGGTCAATTATACTGCATTTTTAACTTTTTCAACATAAAAAAAAAACTACTCAAGTTTGCGGGTCATCCAGCTCACATGTACCATATATATATATATATATATATGTTTATGTGTTTAATAATGGGAATGTCTAGATAGGTGTATATATAATATATATATACTATATATATATATATATATATATATATATATATATATAATTATATATAATATATATATATATATATATATATATATATATATATATATAGATCTTTAATAAAATGATGATTGTACGTATTTTTCAATGAAAATTTGCAGAATTATAAAACTTTTTCCACTGAATCAAAAATGTAATTCTTTTTCTTGCGAGAAATGTAGTTTAGAAAGTACTAAAAAAATTGGGGAATAAAGTTTTGAAAATTGCATAATAAAAAGCTGCTCCGGACGTTATTATGTTTTACCCAATTTCAGTACAAGGGAAAGAGACAGAAGGAGTGTATATATAGGTCTCAAGCAAATTATCAAGAATGAGCTTCACGAAAAATACCGAAGAATTATTCTAAAATAGATGCTGGTATATACGGATAAAAACGGCTTGATGAAAATATTAGTTTTTATATATGGTGAAAATAGGTTTAAATGCACACAACTTCTTCAATCCTATCTCAAAAACGTACAATAGCGCACGAGCGAAAAGGAATACAGTTGTTGGAATGCCTGCCGGGCGGGCGGAGCAGAGGCGGGTAACATTTTAGTTGCGTGGGAAAATGTATAAAAAAAAAAAATAAAAAATAAAAAAAAAAAAATAAAAAATAAAAAAAATAAAAAAAAGTCTCAAAAAAACTACCAATAGCTACAGCGCGAAAAGGAAACATTTTTGAGAATCCTGGTAATAATCAGATATGAAAATGTATAAAAAAAAATAAAAAATCTCAACAGGGTATTGTATGCAAGTAGACAAATACATACATTAGAGAAGGCCTGATTTAGAGACCTTTTATTGGTTTTACTCGTTAAAATAAATAGGCTTTCATTAAATTTGCTTTTTTTTTAACTAAAGAATACCCCAAGTATACCGCACCGATGGCAGGATCGGAGGTCCTCTCGGCCTCCGGGAAAGACTACGCGGAGGACAATTCCCGCCCCCTCCGGGGAGTTCCTCCGGAACCCCCCCTCTGGTATTTGTTGGTCGCGGATGGTTCCTCCGCCGCCCCCCCTACGCGTATGGACAAACGTCCCCCCCCTGTGTTCCCCGTCGCTCGCAGCCCCTACCATTGCCTGGTATTTGTAATACCTACAAAATAAATATATATATATACTATGTCCCCTGCTCCTAAAAAAACCTAAACCTAACCAAATCAAAACCAAAACCAAATCAAAACCGTAACCTAACCTAACCTAACCTAAGCCTAACCTAACCTAACCGAACCAAACCCCTCTCTCTCTCTCCTCTCTCTCTCTCTCTATATATATATATATATATATAATATATATTATATATATATATATATTATATATATATATAGTATATTTAATATATAGTATTATATATATATATATATATATATATATATATATATATATATATATATTATATTATAAGTATATATATATATATATATAATATAATATATTATATATTATATATATAGTATATATAGTATATATATATATATATATATGTATATAGTATTATATATATATATATATATTATATATATATATATATATAATATATATATAGTATATATGTATATGTATATAGTATATATATATATATATATATATATATATATATATAATATTATATATATATAATTATATATATATATATATATAAATGAAAAGATAAATTTATATCATCTTTTCTTCTATTTAAATAATAATATAAATACAAATTGTATTAAGAGCTTATTTAAAATATAATATATTTATATATTTTAACAAAATTTAACCTGTAAATTTTTTATATATTTGTATATTTTAAAAAAAAATTTTTTCATAATTATTAATAAAATAATTAAGTTTTGAAAGTTTGAGCTTCACGAATTATATTTTAATTTCTTTTTTGCTCTTATTAAATAAAAATTATTCAAGAGTGTGTGTGTGTGTCCATTGTTTATTGTATCTAGTTTGTTCATAATTTTCATAACTTTATCCTAATTATTTTAGTACTTCTACTAATTTCTCGAGAAAACTAATTATATTTTTGGATTCAGTGAGTCATGTTTTATAACTGTGCAAATTTTCATTGAAAAATTCAACAGTCCAGAAAACACGAAAGACCCTATATGTATATATATATAGTATATCATAATTATTATATATATTATATATAATA
>JABUQX010123850.1:0-22832 GCA_015478945.1 Trachelipus rathkii | reverse complement strand
AGGTGTTTGGCGCTCTGTAGATTTCGTATATTTCCTTTTAATGGGGTGGCGAATATTAAATAAGACTTATTCGATTGAAAGTTTTTCCAACTGCAAGCACAAAGTGACGAATTTTAACTTGTTCTAATATTGTGGTTACAAAAAAAACTTCCTTTTATAACGGGGATTTAAGTAATTTTGCAATAGTATGAAGGTCATTAATTTCCACAGAACTAAGCGTATTTTTAGCTCTAGTTTTATTCAATCCTTCATTCTTTTTAAACGCGTCATCATTTTTCTTGAGGATGGTTCAAATTCTTTTTTTTAGTGTTTGAGATTCAATGGTATTAACATCGGAGACAGAAGCTGTAGAGGCGCTGATTTTTTTGGCATCCCCAATCTCATGTGACCTCTGTTTGACTCAAATTATTATGAACTTCAATGCATGTGAGATCATGAGTCATCATTACCAGTTGAGTCGAGTCCCATGTCTCTCATTTAATATTTGCTTTGAGATTCATCTTTAAGCATTTTTTATATAATTCTTTAGTCAAATCTCGCCATAAATACCGCGCAAACATCGCCAGGGCAAGCCGCGGGATGCGGAATTTTAATAATGTGGCGGATGGCGGTGTTACCTGCATCACTAAATATATATATATATAATATAATATTATATATATATATGATATATATATATATATATATATTATATATATATAATATGGCGGATATAATATATATATATAATATACTATATATATATATATATATATTGGTTATTCCATATCAAGTAGGACAAGGATCCCAGCTCTACCCCCTTTGATTTTGATAAAACGTGGCCTGTTCATGCATAAAGTCTTTTAATGGAGAATTCCAAAATTTGAGTTCCAAATAATGATTAGTTGATAATGTGAAGGTGACCGACACAAATTATTGACCAAAAAAATTTTTAAAAAAAGAAGTTTGACAGATTGCTGTAGAACAACCATTACAGTGAGAGACCTGAAACTTAAAATACTTGTTCATCTCTTAGAGATAAACACAAATATTGTATTGCCATTACTCAGAAATGTTTACTTTTTTAACTTTTCACAATTGAGTTCTAAACTTTGCTCGAAGAGCATTCACGAAATCTGAAAACAGCATTTTTGTCCTCCATAAATTGAAAAAAAAGCTTATTGGAACTTTGTTTTGACAGTTTAATTAACCATCTGAAGGTCTATACCAAGTTCATTTTTAAGCTTCCATACTTTTATATTTGCTCGAATATTTATTAGCCTTCAAAGTTGAGAAAAAAATTCTTACCATCAAATTTGACCTACTTTAAGTGTCAAATTTCTCAATGTTTGAATATTTTAATTTTATAATTTTTTGCACCATTTGAAAGAGCATCTTCTAAGCAATAAAAAAGATCATAAAAATGTTTTGGGTTCTTTGATATAAGGTAAGAAAAGTTGGTTTGAATATACGGTAGGTATTGAAAAGTTTTTCATGAAGATTTTGTAACCACTGACATGTTGCTGTGGAACAACCATTAAAGTAAGAAACCTAAAACTCGATTTACTTGTTCAATTCTTTGAGCTAAGCACAAGTACATTATTGTCATTACTCACAAAAAAAAATTTCACAACTGAATCCAAAAATGGCTTGAAAAGTGGCCTTGAAAATTGAAAACAACAATTTGACATTGTATAGCTTGAAAGAAAAAACAATTGTGAAATTATTGCTTCCAAAGAATATCAACCGGATAGACTGAAATGACTGCCTAAAGTATGGCTATCATGCTTTATTATTTGCCGAGATATTTGTCTTTAAATCTGGAATAACCTTGAGTCAACAAATTTGAAAAATGAGAAATATATTACAGTATTACAAATATTAACCATCTTTATTTTTACCATTGAAAACTTTTTCTAATATATAATATATATATATATATATATATATTATATATAGTAAAATATATATATATATATATATATATATATATATATATATATATATATATTATATATATATATATATATTATATATATTATATATAATTATATATATATTATATATATATAATATATAAATTATAAAATAGATGGTGAGCAACTGGAACAAGTGTCTGAGTTTAAATATTTAGGATATATGTTGGATTAAAAGGGAATGGATGATGCAGTGTAGTAATAAAGTTGTGAATGGCAGGAAGGTGACTGGGGCAATTAAATCGTTGGTGAATGTAAAGGAACTAAGTCTTGAGTGCGCTAGGCTCTTACATGAGGGTATGTTGTTACCTGTGTTAATGTATAGTATTGAGACTATGGTCTGGAATAAGAGGTATAGATCTAAAGTTCAATGTGTTCAGATGGACAACCTTAGGGCCGTATTAGGTGTGAAAAGAATTATAAAATGAGGAATGAACGTATTAGAGAGTTATGTGGTGTGAAAAAAGGGGTAAATGAGAGAAATAAATGAAAATACGTTGAGATGGTTTTGGTATGTGGAAAGGATGAATAGTAGTCGGTTGGTTAAGTGGATGTATAGTGGTGAGTGTGTTGGGAATCGACCGGCTGGGAGACCAAAGGAAAAGTGGATTGAGTCAGTAAAGGAATGCCTGGAGGAGAGAAATGTGAGCTTGGCAAATGGAGAATAAAGGTGCATAATAGGATTGAATGGCGGGGTTTTGTGAGGGGGTATGGTTGTGGCCCACCTGGGCCAGGGGATGAACCCAACACTTGACTATATACCATAGTGAGGGTCAGTAAGGCGGTCCCGTGAAGCTCTAGGGTGGATTTTGTGACTGCGACGAGTTCTCACTAATAGGTATAGTCTATAGGCTGGCCAGACGTCCTGTATTTTACGGGACTGTCCTGCATTTCACTATTTTAAGATCTTTTGTCCCGCAAAAATCTTTATCCAATGCGGGACAGTGTAAAGTCCTGCATTGTGAAATGTAAGCCACAAAATTTATAACAATCACGATTTGATTCACTACCAGACAAGTTTAAAACATGTTTTGAGCAGATTTTCAAAGGCCAGTACGTTCTGGTAACTCGCAGTGAGATAGTCAGTCGCCAATCAAAGACTCAGTTGATCTCTAGCTTCTGGGAAGTGCGCGTGTCACATTATTTAGAGTTGCCCTTATATTGTGAAAACGACTTTCAAAACCGAAAGTGTTTATTTTAGTGAAAACTTAGAAAAAGAATATCCTTTCATTAAAAAGGCAAAGAATGATAGCAACGGGTAAAGTGTGAGTAAAATGTCTTTCTAATCTTTCTCAACATTGCAAGTGGTGGAAGACATCATATTACGCGCCATTTAAATTCCGATAAACATAAAAGATCTATCGTTGCTGCGGCCGCCAGCACGTCTTTGAAATTGTTTTTGACTAGTAACACTTTTGATGGAGAGAAAAAAAAAACACAGCTGTCGCCGAAGGAAGTTGGGTTTACCATTCAGTCAAACATAACCAATCTTTTAGATCTACAGACTGCAATTCAAAACTAATAAGAAAATGTTTCTCAATAAAAAATTTTCTTGTGCTAAAACTAAACAGCAGCCATTTTATGCAACGTTTTTCAGCCTGATGTTTTACAGACACTAAAAGATGATCTCTCACGTGCTATGTAACAATTTATAGTGACTGTTCCAACCATGGAAATATCAAAATTTGTGCTTTACTGGTTAGCTATTTTTTGCCTACAAATGGGGTTAATGTTAAAATATTAGAGGTGACAAGGTTAGTGAGTGAAACATCAGAAATGTTATTTAATACTATAAAAAAAGTTTTAGATTCTTATAATTCGTCCAGTAAAATACAAGCTTTATATGCTGACAATACATATCTCAATTTTGGTGGGCCATCTCGAGGAGGAACACATAATGTTTTTTTCAGACTGCAGCAAAGTTTAGGCAGAAAACTAATTGGTGTAAATTGTCCAGCTCATATCTTAAATAATGCTTTGAAAAGTTCATGTGATTCTCTTCCTATTGATATAGAAATTATAGTCGTAAAAATTTATTCATTCTTCTACATTTATACAGTCAGGGTTGAAGAACTAAAAGCAATTTGTGATTCTATTGATGTGGAATTTCATGAGATATTAGGCTACACCAAGACCAGATGGTTGGCTTTGAGGTCAGCTATTGAAAGAGTTCTTCAACTATTCAACCCTCTAAAAATATATTTCTTGTCTCACAAACAATGATCTGTCATACTTAGACAGTTTTTTTGAAACCCCGTTTGCTGAAGCATATCTTTATTTTGTACACAATCAGAGTTCAGTATTTCACGATTGTATTCTTAAGGTGGAATCTCAAAAGGTATCTTTGGCAGAGATTGCATGCATTCTTAAAGATATGAAACTGCAATTGATTGAAAGAAAGCGGGAGTCATTTTTGCCTTTATCCGTAGATAAAATGCTGAAGGATTTAGAGAAACAAGGAAAGAATATACAAAGCTTTAAAACATCTACTTTGTCATTCTGGGATAGGTGCATTGAGTATTTGAATGGATGGACCGTTTATTTTGAGGAACTAGAACTCTTTTACTGGATTCTTCTCCGCAGCTTAATACTCTCGGACAGCAGTTAAGAAACATCGAATTTATCCTTGAAAAAATACCCAATTTCTCTATAAATGATAATGATCTCTTCGATGAAGTAAGTTGTGCAAAGAACTTTGTGACAATAGAAAAAATTAAGGAATGGAATGATCGTGAATTTGAGGTTGACAGTAGATGGATTGAAATATTTGCACATTTAAGAAGTCAGAATATTCCCTTTACAAATATTCTAAAAGTGCTAGATTTTTTTTATGTCTACCTGGGTCAAATGCACCCACAAAAAGGGTATTCTCAATGATGAAAAACTATTTGACAGAAGACAAAAGCAGGTTAAATATAGATACTTTAAAGGCTGCACTATTAACTACTTGCAATTAGGAGATAGATTGCTTTGCAAATTTTTTCGGAGTACCTGAGTTTGAATAGCAAACCCTCCTTAGAAAGATCTCATTCCAGTGAAAGTCAATTCTGGTTCAATTAAAATAACAGTAAATATTGATTTTATTAAGACTTATAAAGAGTTTATTTTCTTATTTACTACTGTAAATTTGTTCAAATTATTTTTGGTTATAATATATGCCTTGCCTAATAGGCTATACAGGCATGCCTGGGCATAATTTATAAAGTATTAGGCCTAGGCAATGAATATGACTGTCGCATTAGGTTGAAAAATAATCTGGCCAGCCTAGGATAGAGGTGGCGGTGAGGGCTGGGCTTTCTTTTCGACTTGTGTTTTATTCTTCTACTACTCTTCTTTTCCGATGCTTGTCACGCAACTTACCCCCCAGTCTTGGAAAAAAAAAAGGAATGTGATATTTATATATATATATATATATTTATATATATTATTATATATATATATATATATATATATATATATATATATATATAATATTATATATTATATATATAACTATGGGTGTAGGCAAGATTTCATTTAGGGGGGGGCAAAAGGTTGAGTGATATATATATATATATATATATATATAATATATATATTATATATATATATATATATATAATATATATATATATATATATATATATATATATATATATATAATATATTATATAATAATAATAAAATTATGGTCTTCAAAATTACTGTTAATATTTCTTTTATTTTCTGCAAATTTGTTTTTTAAATGTGTTGTCTGCAGCTGAATATCAAACGGGTACGCCCCGAGATTGTATTTTAACGCTTTGGCAGTCCCCCAAATGCTATGACATAACTGAAAGTTCTACGCGAAGAGAAGATAATGTTCAGAAGAATCCAGAAATTGTATAAAAGCACACAAAGCTAGTTTACTTTAAGCCAATATAAAAACGAAAACACATTAAAAATATTTAAAAAAATATTTATAATACGTTTGTAATTAGTAATTACTACTGCATTATCTATTCGATTGATGTATTTTTTTTCAGTTTTTCTACTACTAAACTTAAAAACGCCGTCTGGGAAAACATGTAAGGTTCATTATTTTATCTTTTTTATTTCGCCAAGATTTAAAGGGGGCAAGTGCCCCACCCCTCGGCTACGCCCATGTATATATATATTATACAATATATAAATATATATATATATATATTATATATACTATAAACTATTACTAAATATTATATATTATATATAAAATATCATATATATATATATATATATATATATATATATATATATATTGTATGGTTTGTAATGTTTCATATTTCTTTTTCAGAGAATAATTTTTCAAAATATATTATAGCTCTAAAAGTTCTTAATATTTAATGTTCTGTGCAGTTTAATTAAGAAAATTTTAATAAAAATTAATATGCAATCTCTGAGCACAAATAATTAATAAAATTGTAAAGTTAATTATTTTCTGAATTAAAATACGATTTCTGAAAATCACATAATGGAATCGGAAGTACTTGCAGGCCCCGCTAAACAGTGCAGCGTAGGTCAAGCTTCTGAAACTGCTTGTCATCTTTTGACATATACCCGAAAAACCGAACTCAAGCAGATTAACAAATTCACATTAGAAGAACGTCAGCTGATGAGTCGCCGCAGTGGACAGGAATTTCATGAAGCATCCCTTGTATGCCTTCATCATGAAGCTTTGCTTATAAGTCAATTCAAATTTTTACAAAAAAAAAATGCTGCAATCCTTTCCGCATAGAAAATCACATTGTGAAGAAATGTTTACGATCAATCGATTTGCAAACTGCAGACTACTTAAATGAGTCAACACAATGATATAAAACCAGACTAAAAATTTGAGATCCAAAAGCAGAAAGGAACAAGAAATTCAATATTTACCGGACCCTGATAAAATTGAAGTTTCTGAAAAATTGAACGCAAGCTTGAAAGCTATAGGTAAAATTGGCAAAAGGGTTTACGTGGTTACGCAAAGCATAGAGTAACTAAAGTACAAAATGAATTTGCCAACAAAATTGCGTCCATTGCAAACCTGCTTCCACATCATATTGTTGAGGGCACTACAAGTAAACCGTGTGAAAACTGTTCTGATGCTATAATTGAATTCAGGGAATGGCTACACACTGATAGAGACACTATGTATACAGAACAATTGCCAATGGAAGATTTTAAAGAAGTATTTATTACAAAATTTTTTAATCTTTCCTCTCATCACTACATTTCTAAACATCAAACTTCATATCTGAAGTCAAAAAAAGGAAATCTAGAACTAGGAAACATAGTAATTTTGATGGATTTTGCAGAAAACTACTCATTTGTTGTGCAAGATGCAGTTCAAAGTTTTCACTGGGAAAATAGTCAGGCTACATTACACCCATTCATAGTATATTACAAAGATATTGAAGAACTCAAGTGCATCAGCTTCTGCATTATGAAGTGACTGTCTGCGACATGATACAATTGCAGTGCATCTTTATTTAACAACATTAATCACATCTAAAAAAAATATTTGAACAAATCAAGCATATTTCCTACTTCAGCAATGGTTCAACAGCCCAGTACAAGAATTTCAAGAATTTAATCAATTTGTGCCACCACCATAATGATTTTAACATTGAAAGTGCTGAGTGGAATTTTTTTGCCACCAGCCATGGAAAGTCTCCATGTGATGGAATTGACTGAACAGTAAAAAGATTGGCATGACATGCAAGTCTTCAAAGGACAATTGATAATCAAATTTTGAGACCAAGAAACTTGTTTGATTTTTGTGATAAACATGAGATTAAAAGATCTATGATTTTGCTAAGCCTTTGCTCTCGCATAACAAACCTCTTAATCAACATGATACTACCGCTGACACTTTTCAGCACGGTTTGATTGATGATATCCTCCACTATGCCACACAAAATGGTAGCTTTCTGATACAAGTCCCTGATTCAATGATACATTCCATCATTGAATTTAATCATGACTCTCTCCCATCGGAACACTGTGGTGTTGAAAGAACAAATCTCCAGTCTGGGCAATATGTACAGTAGCATGTATTTACGAAAACCAATGGTGGATTGGAAACATTTGTGAAACGTCAGTTGTCGAGAAGGATGCTTTGATCACCTTCATGCATCCTCATGGAATAGCTAATTCATTCCACTGGCCTCCAAGAAAAGATACCTGTTGGGTTCCTGAACACCATATTATTGAAAATCTTCCAATTCCTACATCAACGGCTATGGGACGACAATATACTTTACCTAAAGAAGTTATGATGAGAGTCAATAAAAAGTTTCAATCCATTATTTCATGCCAAAAGTAACTTGGCCTTACAATCCTAAACAAAATTATTACTTCTGGCTTTGAATCCTGAGTAAAGAAATCCACTTGAGGCTTGGGAACCTGTACTAAGAAACCCACTTGAGGCTTGGGAACCAATTAAGAAACCCACTTAAGGCTTGGGAACCTGTGCTAAGAAACCGACCTGTGGCTGGACCTGCCTGACTATCGGGCGTGGCCCATATGGCGATGGGGTTACTAATTCATTACTTGAATATGAATTAGTAGTGGCAGAGCCACCATGGACCAATGCAGGTTAAGTACAAATAGAATGCTTATATTGTTAGCAAGTCAGATTCAACATGTCAAATTTGTTGAAGGTTATACAAGTAGTATAATATATATAGATATATATAAACATATATATATATATATATATATATATATATATATATATATATATATATATATATATATATTATATATATATATATATATATATATATATATATATATAATATATATACAGGGTGTCCATTTAACTACTCTAGCGCCCATGGGCCCAAAAAAAAATTTACACCCATATATAATATATATAAATATTATATATAAATATATATATATATATTATATTAAAGATGTACCGGAATTCCGGTCCGGCCGGAATTCCGGCCGGAATTTGACATTTTTTTTCGGTTCCGGTTCCGGCCGGAATTTTGAAAAATTCCGGGCGGAACCGGAATTAGCCGGAATCACAACTTGAGAAAAAATTTGTCTGGAAGAGATTTATTTATATAACCCATAGCCCAACTTTTAACAAAATATAAATTAAATAGTAGCCTTGAATATATTCATACAGTGTATCACTTAACCTACAGTATTATTTAAAGAAAGTTTACTCAAATACCTCAAATATAGGATTATAAGATATTCACATTAAATTTCAAATTTAATTGCCAAAATGTATATATTATATAGTATATATATATATATATATATATATTATACTATACTATATATATATAATATATATATATATATATATATATATATATATAATATATATATATATTATATACTTATATATATATATATTTATATATATATAATATATTTATAAATATATATAAATATAATATATATTATAATACTATATAATATATATATATATTATATATATATATATATATATAATATATATATATAATATATAGTTATTATATATATATATATATATATATATATATATATATATATATATTTATTATATATATAAATATATATATATATATATATATATATATATATATATTATATATATATATATATTATATATATATAGTTAACTTTCTTTAAAACACTTATGAAAATATTGCTGAATTGTGGTGAAGTAAAAGAAAAACTTTTCAACAGTATTGGGTGATATTTTTAAACTTTTTTCCTCAAATATATTCCTGCTTCTTAGAAAATTGAAAATAATTTTCTTTGAATATATGGGAGGAGACTGGAAAGGAGAGTAATTTTGGCTAGTACTGCTATGTTTGGGAATTAAAGCTTTGTTCACTTCCAGCCATATTAAGGAATTTTTTTTTTTCCCAGATTAGAAATTGATTTTCTGGTTTTAAAAAAAATTCAATTTCTTTAAGAATTTTACGCCTTTTTGAAGAGCCACTGATTTTTCGTTTTTTCCTTTTTACACATTAACTGACTCGCTGTCACTTTCACTTTCTTTAAACTTAAGTAACTTTCTAGTAATTTCTTTTCTTAATGCTCCTTTTGATTTTGAGGTACTTGGCAAATTTTAGTTTATTGTAGATAATGCCTCGTTTTTCTGAAATGTGACTCTATCGCCCTAACCTTCTTTCTGTTCTTGCTGACACTATTATCACTTTTCTCATCTTCAATTATTTGCATTATTCTTCAAGCATTCTATTTTCTACTCAATTCTCTTTATATCATTAGAAAATAAAATCAGTTTGTATCTTGGTCTACTACAGTATTTAAACAATTATCTTGTTTTTAATTCTATGGTTTTTGAATGTTTCTCTTCACTTTTTATTTATAAATCTAAATTCTAATGCCTTCTTCAGCTCTTTTTTATTCTCTGCTGTCAACCTCAGAGTTTGAGAGATATTGCCTGGAGAGCTGAAATATGGTAAGAAATAATTGCATGCATATAATTGATTTCCTTATCAGTTTCCACGTAACCATGAGAATGGTTGCAAAACTCTTTTAAGATTTTTTTCAAGTATTTGCCATTATTAGCAGTCAAAGCTAAATTGATTGATTGTTCTATAATGTAAACTTGCAGAAGTTCTTTTCAAACATTTCAATTCTTTCTCTAGAATCAAATATGTGCTATTCCACCCTGTATTAACATCTTGAATTGGCATAAGTGGGGTTTGCAAGATGTGGATCCAGTTTCTTTGTATTCTTTTAAGTTTTCAATTACAGCTTAAAAACTGGAATGATTGAAATGTGTACAAAATATCAACATTTTCGTTATTAAATTCATACTGTTCTTTTAATAAATTTAGTTTTATGAATAAACAAAGAAAAAACTGTGTATCCTGCTAAATCATTCCAAGTTTTCAGATTAAACTGCTTCATCTCGAAGGATCAGTGGATTAGGTTTAGAAGGAATTCCCAATTTATTCATCGTAATTTCAAAAACTCAGTGATTTTTAAATTCCAGATATGAGAACCTGGCGGAAATACTTGCAAGGAGTACAATCAGTCCAATTTTTCAAACTCGCTGGTAAGCAGATGCAGTTAAAGAAATGAATGAGTCGTTTGAATTATTTAGCTCTCTATATATATCTGCAGTAAATGATATCTGATCAGCCTCAGATAACTTCTTCGAATACTGTTGATCTCAATTTCCTGTATGAAGTTGGTACATTTTTCTCTACAAAATATTTTCTACTAGGAATAAGATATTCTGGTTGAAGATAAGCAATAA
Source organism: Trachelipus rathkii (assembly GCA_015478945.1). Lineage (NCBI taxonomy): Eukaryota > Metazoa > Arthropoda > Malacostraca > Isopoda > Trachelipodidae > Trachelipus > Trachelipus rathkii. Next base: position 11,651 of record JABUQX010123850.1, on the reverse strand, counting down.
GTTTCATGAATCCCTTCTCTTCTGTGACTGTTGAATGGCTGGTTACTCATTGCCATAAAATTCATTATTTTCTGTGATTTGGGGTCATTGATATGCCAAATCTTTTTTGGGGAGAAACTCTCCTCAAAGCTCACTTATTTTACGGCTTGGATCTATTGCTCTTTTGTGGTTTCCCCTGTTTTAGAAAATACAACTCTCCCTTTTAGTATTAACATTTTTGGACTTCCAGATATTCTTCTCCAATGATGATTTTCCATATGTTCATTAAGTGGCTTTGTACTAAATATAAGATTTATGTTGAAAGTTATATAAAAAAAAAACTTTTTTTACCATTTCTTTATAGTTAAAGGAAAGTTTATTAGAAATTTCCGGTTTCCGGCCGGAATTCGGCCGGAATTTTTTTGGGATTCCGGCTAATTCCGGTTCCGGCCGGAACTGAAATTTCAGTTCCGGTACACCCCTAATACGTATTAATATATATATATATATATTATATATATATATTATATGCTTATATATTATAAATATAATATATATATATATATATATATATTTATATATATATATATAGTATATATATATATATATATTATATATATATATTATATTAATAAAATTATAAAATTTCCGACTCATCATTTTTATGTAAAACACAATAATTAGTGAATCCATTCATATCATCATTAAAAATGTTTTGTAGTAATGTTACACGTCATAAATATTATTCATATTCAAGCGCAAACCAACTAAGCTGTCCGCGCATCTAAACACCTTTAGACAGTCAGTTTTTACTTTTTCGTAATTCTTGAAAAGTGATGGACGTGATATTTGTGAATCCTGTTTAAATTTATAATTTAAAGTTCGTTTACAATAAGTCCATTGTTATTATATGGCAAGTCAATCATTGTTTAAAGTTGATTAATCTTTAAATTACAAACTCAAAGTGAATCTAATAATTGTAAATATCTTGCTAATGTAAAACTAATGTCTAAATATGTAAGGCTTTTTCTATTGTTGAATCAAAATCCCTTGGTTGAAAGTTTTGGATTTTATAATTACAAAGTTTAATTGTGGCAACAATACTTCAGAATTATGGGAAGATCTTTCATTTTATCCATCTTAGTCAAAGTTCAGGTTGAAACGGAGGTCTACCGAACATTTTGCATCTACGAATGTGAGGTATATTCAGGATAGGCTGATATAATTAGCGTTTAATTTTTTGTGTTGGCCAGTACAAATTTTATTCATTATATAGAGACACATTGGGTATATTATACATATATTTAAAGATTTTCGTGTGCATAATAGGGTGTGTATTCAAATTAAGGTTTAGTATTTATTTTCAGTTATTTATTTATTAAATGGTTATTTACATTATAAAAGGTTATAATTACAGTAAAGAGCGCATCTCTTGATTTCGCAATAGCTTCTACCTAATGTCGTTAGATATATTACCTTTGGGTGGTATAAATTTCGCATGTGTTGGTCAAAATCATGTAAAGGTTGTTTGGTCTGGTGACAGGACAAACAATATTTGCATGATACAAACCCATGTTAAGAATTTGGATGTCCAACATCAAAATTTTTAATATATTTCAAGCGTTAAGTGTGCGCTTATTATCGTGCGCATATTTCAAGCGATAAGTACGCGCTTATATATATACGCTTATTATTCCACGTTTACGCCTATTTATATGTGCGCTTATTTGTGTGCATATTTCATTTCGCCTATAATTATTATTTTGTGTGAGCAAATTCAATATTTGTATGCGTTTATTATTGCGCGTGTATTTATATTATTCATTTAAGCTAAACCTGAGTACACTCGAAGTAGAATAAAAAAATGTGTGCGTAAATGTCATATTTTATAGTTTTCATGTTTGCGCATATATAGTTTGCCTCGTAATCTTATTTTTAGGTATTTAGCATTAAAATACAGTAAATGCAATATGTTAAAAGAGGTATGCAATATTTAAAGTAGATTTAGACTTAGTAAAGTTTTATTGTTGCTCTAGGGCATATAAATTATTACATTTATTAGATTGATCTGATTATTAAATTATTTATTATTATTGTATTATTATATTATTATTTTTTATTATTATATATATATATTATATATATATATATATATATATATATATATATTATATATATATATTAAATTTATATATTATATATATATATTATATATACATATATATATATATATAATAATATATAGTAATACTACTGACCTCACTCCTCTAGCTAACATCTCTCACGTGAGGTCGTGAGTGTATTAGTACCTAGACCCTACTGGTGGTGATGAGGGCGTCCAGTCAGCTATATATATACTGGTTATATATATCTTACCATACCACTTTATCATATATATTTATATAGTATATATATATAATAATATATATATATATATAATATATATATATAATATATATATATATATATCATAATATATATATATAATATATATATATATATACAATTGACAATAAATATTGATACTAATATATCTAGTACTCAGACGTAACTATAGTATAATATATATATATACTATATATATATATTATATTATACTATATATATATAATTTATACTATATAGTATACCATCGTTATACTCATATTATTACTATATATATATACTATTATATTTTGGTATATACTGCTAGATTAGACTGTAATCTCCAACTCAACTCATTTTCTTATATATTACCATATAAAGAAGCCTATTAAGTGAAATTATAGAAAGATATCTCTCAAGTAAGACCATTATATTAATGTTATGCCTCTGTATTAGAGAATTAATTGGAATCTAGCACGTCGGTGCATGAGTCAATCTGGCATTAATTTCCAGAATTAGCTTGTCACCATACTCAATAATAAGTAATTCTCTTTAAAAACTTTTTACTTTACTTTATAATTTCTTATACCTAGAATAATTTTTTTTGACGCGGACGCGGTAGAAATCATTTAGAGAAAATGTATCAAAAAATTGTGGTGGGTCGCTAGTCTACAGTACAACCATATATATTATAATATATATTATATATATATATATATATATTTAATATATAATATTAAATATATATTAGTTAATATTAATTATTATATAATTAATATTATATATTAACTATAAGAGTAAGATTAGTAGAGAGTATGGAGATAGAAGAGTGAATAGATAGAGATAATATAAATAAAAAATAAATTATTTTTTCTAATTTAATCGTCATCGTCATCGTTCTCAAAATTTACTTATATACGTCATCTCGGTGAGTAAAATTATTTGTCAATCGTTTATATATAATACCCCATCACTAATTATATATATATATTAATAAATTAATATATATATATAGTATTAATTATATGAAATATATATATATATAAATTACTTTATATCTTACTTAATTTTCTTACCCTATAAAGATCTATGGTTATAGGTAAGGTTGATATAACGTTAACAAGCATCGGAAAAGTGGAAATAAGCAGTATAGTATATATACTAGATAAATTAATTGATATACAAAAGTCGAATAAAAGATATAAGCCCATGACTACTATTTAACTCTACCTCTCACCCCTTACTATATGTAACCATTTAATTATAGTTAATTAGAGCATCTCAATCTCATCGCTGGGAGTGCAAGTAAATACACATCCCTATATGGCTTCAAACTGGGACTGCCGAACAAGATCACTCTCTGAAAACATATAATGGATAATCAGATACAGAAGTAGTGATTATATAAGTTGTTACTATACACCAATGTCCAAGGTTAGATTTTTGGACTCAATCTCCCTTTACACCAGTGCAACAATAGATTTCCGGCACATTAACTATCTCTTTCCGCCTATTTAGCACCTTTTTTCTTCTGCTCTCTTTGTCGACACCAACTTCATGTCTGTCCTTTGCAGAACACTCTTCGTTTAATATGACTGAAGCTCTTCTAGCCTAGTCACATTTCTTTCTTCTCGTATCTCCGAGATCACGCAAGAGATGTGAATAAGTTTGGCCTATATGCACGTCTATTCGCCCTGAGCAGTTTACGTGTGCGCTTAATATACTGTACTCCTTCGAGTAATCTTCATACTCACTTCCACTTGAGTGAGGTAAAATGATTAAAATCCTTAACCAAATTATAAACTCATAACTGCATACATCAATCCTCCACATAATTTATATTTTTCTCGTTTTATACCCCTATTTCATAATTTTACCACACGCACTAGACATTTCTTGAAGTATACGGAATTTGCTCCCGTGATTCCTTCGATTTTAGTTTGCGCGCGTTTAATCATTCATTAGCTCACTTACGCTTAGCAAGTGTCTATTGCAAAGTACTTCGTTCCTATATTCCGCTCGTGAAAAACACATTGAACTTTAGATCTCATATCTCTTATTCCAGACCATAGTCTCACTACTATCCAATAACACAGTTAACAACATACCGTCATTTTAAAGACCCAGCACTCTAAGACTTTAGTCCCTATTTTTTTTTTGTTTTTCTTTTTTAATATCTGTTTTTATATTTTTTATCTATTCATTTGAATGTTATATTTTTACATTCACCATCGTATTTTATTTGCCTGCACCAGTACTCTCTTCTTCTCCTATCTGTGTAATACAATACATGATTTACTACGCCAACAACGTTAAGAGCTCATTATATAACATCAGACACATTTTGTCCTAGTTATCAGCGTGAAAAGTCTCCCGATCTAACATTAAAGCTCTCTTTCACACTGGAGGATCCTCAAATCACTATTAGACCCATAACCTTACTACTGAGTGCTCTTGATTTAACTTGTGCAATTTAACGCTTCGCATTGTTACATATCAGCTTGCATAGCCACCTCTCTTCAAATACTACATATCAACAGTTCCACTACTCTCAAATACCAAATCATCCTTCATTAAATAAATATGATTTAAGAGGCACACCCCTTGTCATGCTCTATGTCACCCATTACTTCGGATCGAGTTGCCCAATGTAATTCAATAAATAAACTCAGCCATAAGTGTACCTGGTCACTGTGGCTGACCGAGACCTTAACAGAATTATTTCATAACACCACATTTCCAATAAAAAATATACAAATTTGAACTATATACTAAGCCAGAGGACGAGATTCGTTGCAGCGTTGCTCGTTCAGCCAGGACGTGGCTAGTGTCAATAAGCGTAACACCAATCAACTTTTTGACCACCACTTTATTCTTACACACGCCTCACTATCGTCATACACTTCTCTATCTGTAGAGTAATCTATTCTCGCCTAGAAGACCTGCACACACGAACGACCTCCTAACATGGAGTCAGCATAACACCGTGCCATAGCAAGACTCTTCCCTTTATCTCAATCGTCCTAATCCACGAGAGACTCACCTCCCCGTTTCAATACCTATCAAAATATATCTCTTTACCCTCACAATTTGATACGTGTGGCGTCTTTCTCTCGCCCTCCCTACCTTATACTTCTCTATCATTTGCTTCAATTTAAAGATTTGATCCACCCATCCTCTACTACTCCTAAACGCACCTGTTCTTTCCACCAATCAGTCCTTTACAGAAATAAACCGCTCGCGCCTTGCAACTACTCTTGTCGACCAAAATAACCAACATATATATTCCCGTTGATACACACTCCTAGAGAGCTCGTTAATTCCCAAGTATAGAATATCCTCAGTGTAACACTCTTGTGACAATCTAATACCTACGCCTAATCAATACCTCCAGAGAGTAGCAACCTCACATGATTACAACTTTCTCTCCTTTCAGATTCATTCCCTCGAACGCATACCAATCAATACCTTCTACAGTCATTATACTGCTTTTTTACTACGAGCAACTTCAAGACTTCGTGAATCAATTCAAAAAATTGCCTCCGTTCTTGATCATTTCACCCAGTAATTTCATCTATACCTGCAGATTTACCATTCTTCGACTATCTCACTCTACCCATTTCCTACTTCTTTGCTAATAACCTCATCCCCAAAATACTGATCTATTCCTTCTTGCACATCAAACCACACACAGTCACGTGCATTTCCACCCTTGTGCTATTACTGTGCCAATATTATATACAGATTTTCGAAGTGTTCTTTCCGTACTCCTCTCACATTCATTTCATCAGCTCCATTTCATTCAGTTTTAGCTAGCAAACACCCAAAAAAAAAATATAAAACAGTACCTCCCTCCTCAAAAAGCATTTCCGTCCAATGTCTATGTATTTATTATTTATTCTAATTTTTTAACCGTTTCTCGCGCTCCCGTCCAGAAGGAGTTCCTTATTCCCTTGTATGTTCCCATTCATCCTGCTTCCAAACTGTTCATTTACCTCTTCTTCTCTACTCTACGTATGCAATCTTCTTTAGCGACCTTTCCTTTTATTTCCTCGTCTCTATTATTGAGTTCCAGAGCATCTTTTCTTTTGAAACTTCCCATCATTTGGCTATTTGAGTGAGCGAGTTCACCACGCTTTTTTTTTTACTTTTAAGTGCATCACCTCTTTCATCCATACCACCTCCACTGTGTTAGCATTTCTTTACTTCCTACTTTAGCCACCACCCATCATACTTCTTTTGCACTGTTAACAATTGCTTCCAGATTTATTAAGTATTCAGGCTTGTTCACATTTCAAACTGATTTACTTCGCGAGCGTCTTACTATACTTTATCCTTTTATTACCTTGCTCTCACTAAATTTCTCACTCCTTATTTCTTACCCCTTTCCTTCCGTTCACGCTTTTCTCCTCTCCACTCCAAGTTCCCACTAAACTATAATATTTTACATAAAACAACAAAGTATGATCGCTCGGATCCTATGCCCACTTTTCTTAACCACTTCCACTGACCTTTAACATACCAACAGCCCTATTATCGCTTCAACATTCTACAACTCTTCACCAACACAAAAATCCAACTCATACGTTGATTCACTTTCGATGACCCATCGTCAATACTACACCAACTTCTAGCTTCATAAAACTGATAAGAGACTTACTCTTTGTGTTTAAAGAAACAAGATATTTACTCTTATCACACCATACGACTCTCTTCTCACATGAGAGTCAATTCACCTTGGCAACTACCATGTCTCATTGTGAATCTCCGTGGGGACATCTCCCGAAACTCACCCTGTCCCTATACCATCCCGTGTTTCTTGATATTAGTTACACTATGGTAGTATAGGGTCATATATATATATAGTTATTAAGCATATATATTATATATATCATATTGATTAGATCAGCGTTATCATATGGTATAGGCATAGAGAGGTCTATATATATATATATATATATATATATATATATATATTATTATATATAAAATCCGTATAATAGTTCAATTATTTAGGCCTAAAAGGAGGTATGGTATACTGGTATAATTCTAAGAACTTCTTTAATATTTACATAAAAAGAAGGTAATTTAAAAAAAAAACAAAAAAAAACATTGTTTTAAAAAAAGTTTTCTTTTGGACCAAAAACAGCTCATAATTTTTAAAGGAACCGTTTTTTTGACACGCTTAGGCGGAGATTTAAGATAATTGATTAGCTAAACCTGAGTAACACTCGAAGTAGAATTAAAACAATCTGTGCGTAAAGTCAGTTTTATAATTTTTCATAATCATTTTGGCATATATAGTTTGCCTCGTTATAAGCTTAAAAAATCCAGCTTTTAATTTTATTACAATTCAATCTTTCGCCATTTTTTCAACGGTCATTCTTGATCACGTTTGATCTTTGAATCTTTCAGGGCATTTAGTTTTAACGACGCATGCGCCACTGCTTTTGTTCTTTGTATAATAAATAATTAGTTGAAAATTTTTATATTCAAGCTTTCAATTATTATTATTGCTAATTTATTATATAATAATAATTTAATATTAATGTTCAGTCATATGAAAATCGGATAATTGGTAATTTTGGTTTTTATAATTTTGTAAATATATATAATTCAATTATGTCTGATTGAGGCAGTTGCTCAATGCAAAGACTTGGTTGCCAAAATCGTCAGAGAACGAGCTGTCAAATAGGCTCGTATTCAACTATAATTATTAAAAAAATTAAAAAAAGTTCCAAAGATTGAAAATAAATTAAACTAACACACTTATTTCTTAAACAAAAAGAAACTATTAACTCTTTGTTAGACGCTATAAAGGCTAAACAGATAATAAATCATTTTAAAATTATTTGATGAATATGATATCGAAAACCTTGACAATAGTTATTTTCACAAAACGAAGTTGAAGGGCAGGTTGGCTACTATTTCGATATCGAAGCGTCCCTTGACAACATTTGAATTTTCAATCCCAAATGGGGCAAACTATATTTAGCATTTTTTCACGATTCAACTCGATATGTTTATGCGGCTAAGCGTTGGTAAAAGTGTAATTTAAATGAACTAGGGCCTATATCGTTTCAAAGTTGTGTATGACTTTCGAAGGTAGTGCGGAGGATAGATTGCAGTTTTCACAATTTTTTAATCAGTTTCAAAATGTAATAGGCCTTAAAACGTATAGCGATGCTAATAAGTTAGCCTACCTTAATTCATATTTGAAAGGGTTATGCGTCGAAATTGATAGGCCATCTGCAGTATGTAGATAACAACTATCAAATAGCGTTGGAAATATTGAAAAAAGAGTTTCTAGATATAAATAGTGTTGTTAATGATATTTTTGACAAAATATTAAATGGTAATTTGGATGTTGGTTATGATGTAGAATTTGTAAATACTAAGATGTTCATTAATGATGTAAGGACTTATATCCATGAGCTTAAAAATCATGGTTATGACTTTCTGGTTCAAAATTTCTGCAGGAAATAAGTTAATGAGTTATATCATGTTTAAAAACTTGCCCATTGCATTTAAAAGGAAACTTATTTATAAAATTGATAATAATTATCCTTCATTAACTGATATATTTGATAACTATATTGAAGTCATTAAAACTTTATGCTTGACATCAAAAAGCAAAAAAATGCATCGTCTGTCAAGCCCAAAATGAAGGACAGACAGAGGACACATTACCTTAAGGTAGATGATGGTTGTCCTAAAAAGGACAAATATAGGACAGACACTAAAAATGAAGGAAGCTTGCAGAATTTTTTCACCGGTCATAATAGTGATACTGTAAATAAAACTAGGATTAAGAATAAGAGTGATAATAATAATAATAATAATAATAATAATAATAATAATAATAATAATAATAATAATAATAACATAAGTCTTGTTGATGGTGATACAAAATCAAATAACATTTCCTCTGTAAATTTCATTGCAATCTTAGCTTATGTAAGTTTTGCCAAGTGAAAGGACATAGTATGTTGAGATGTGGTAAATATATAACCTATGCAGACAGAATTAATAGGGTTAAGGAATTAAACCTTTGTATATATTGTTCAGGTTTGGGACATAAACCTAATAACTGCCTGGGTGCCAAAAATAATTTGAAATATCCTTGTTATTTTTGCAATGAACATTCTCACATTGCAGCATTGTGCCCTAAGTCTAAGCCTACACAGAGTTCTACCATCAACAATCTCTGCCTAAATTATCATCAGAGATCGGATCAAATATATTTATTGCCTACTATGACAATAAATATAGTAAAGGGCAATAAAATAAAGGCAATAACTTGCATATTGGATACTGGTAGTATGAGGTCGTATATCTCTGGTAAACTTGCAAAAGAAATGTATGAAGATTGCCATGAGCTAAATACAATACAATATGACATTCATACTTTCATTGGATCTCAACAGAGATCTTTATCAACAAAATAAACTTAGCATTTAAAAATAGGAACTAGCAGGAAGCCATTAGCATGCCTATGTTAAATTGATAATTAATTAAAATTTAGATTATCTGTAAAAGGATTTGTAAATATAAGCTCCACCGACGATCCTTGGAGTCTTCCGGCACCTCCGGAAGAGAAAGAAGAAACGCACCACCACCTTATCGTGACAACGTACACTCATTCACTTCATCAACATCAAAAAAATTCATCATATTATTGAAGGTCGGTTATTCACACAGAATTTACTCCTCATTGGTGACCTGGTGAGAAACGTTGCCACTGTTGTGGCACAACGAACACCAACAGCAGCCACGCCAAATTTGATTCCGAACACCAATCAAATCACCGAACAACCATCAAATTAAGTTTCTTCTGCTGGGCGCCACTCTGTTCGGTCATCCTGTGCCGCCTGTACCGTACTCAAGCTTTTCTGCAGTGTGCGGACCAACTGCCAGTAAGAGTATAGAGTGGGGTCGAAGCTTCTCAGTGACCTTAATGTGCGCACACCTAGCTCTCACCTGACAGCTGACCCGACACATTTTCAGGACCGGAAGCGGAGTGTGCTCACAAGGCATTTCAACTGGGGGGAGTCCTGGCGTCTGGGCAGCGAGGCGCTAGCCCCACTAGAGATCCTAAAGCAGCCTCGGGAAAGTAAACGCCAACTTCATGTGACAATGCTCACTTCAGTCAACCATACAAAAAATTTCATCTCTCCGGCTATTTTAGCTTTCGGTTACTTGAGAGAACTATTGCTGGTTTATTTCACACCAGAATTTTAACCCCTTCAAATTGGTGATCCCGGAGTGACCAGGCCACTTTGTTGTGGCACACGAACACAACAAGCACCATGCCAAATTTGATTGCGAAACACCATCAAATCAGTTTCTTCTGTCTGGGCGCCAACTTCGTTTCGGTTCATCCTGTGCCGCCTGTTTACCGTACTCAAGCTTCTGCAGTGTTGCGGACCAGACTGCCGCCCCGCGTAAGAGTACAGAGTGGTCTAAGCCTTCTCAGTGACCTTAATGTGAGCACACCTAGCTCTAACCTGGACAGTTGACCGATCATTCTCAGGACTTGTCAGGAGAGCGTGAGTGGAATTCTCTCGCGGCATTGTCACTGGTGCTGAGTCCTGTGGCGTCTGGGGAGGAGGCTGCTGGAAGTGAAACTGAAAGTGAAGGTGGTGGAAAGAAGAAGAGAAGGAGGAGAAAGAGGAATGAAAAGAAAAAAGGGAAAGAAGGAAGAGAAAGAAAGAAAGAGTAAGGGAAAGAAAGGAAGAAGAAGAAGAAGAAGAAGAAAGAGAAACGCACTTCATTGTCTTGGACAACGCTCACTCAATCACTCATCAACATCAAATAATTCATCTTTATTATTGAAGGTGGTTATTTAACACCAGAATTTAACCTCTTTTTAGCAAATTTGCTTTTGCTTTAAGACTTGAAAAGATCTAAGTTTTTTATAAAAGGTTAATTTCTTGACATTGAAAAGCTCCTCTTAAGCTTCAAAAATGCTTTAAATTTCATTAGGTCGTAACAATCCATCGAAATTTTCCCCCTTACCTTGTGTCGCCCATTTGTGGAGAGCTTTATCCATTTTGTGTCTGGGAAATCTTTTCTTTTTTTTTCTTTTAGAATAGTAGTCGGCCTTGGCAATCTAAAATAGAATATAGTGAATTAGTGAGCATAAAGTTTTTAATGAGTTGTGTACTTCACATGAATGTGAACAGTGATGACATCTAACGCCGCTGGATATTTTCGAAAGCTTAAACAACTCTAAAACATTTTTTTCATTGCTTTTACACCATCATATTGTCGTTGCCCAATCAGAAAGTTAATATTTATATCAAAGT
>JABUQX010123849.1:17500-20064 GCA_015478945.1 Trachelipus rathkii | reverse complement strand
ATTCCATATTATTATTATTATATACTATTATTTTTAAACTTGCCATTGTTTGTCCCACGTTTTTATTAATTTATTTATATTTATTACTCTGAGCACCGTGTCCCGCATTGATTGCAGGGTGAGATGTTCAATCGCATAATACATAGTTGTAATACTGCGATCATTCATGGAAGGAAGTGCCATATTGTTCAGGAGGGGGCTCTTCAGCCCCCACTACAGCCCATGGCGAGATAGTCTTCATATTGACCAACTGCGTCGAAACATCCCATCCACAAGTAGACCAGAAATTATTTTTAATTTCAAATGTTGTTTTAATTTATTTTTGTTAAAAGACCTGATAATACAATTTTTTTGGCTTCTCACCTAAACTATTACAGACACCACTTTACATATTTAGCTAAAATTAATAGTTTTTGAAAAGAACTAGATTAAAAATTATGTTGCTCCACTTTAGTTCGTTAAAAATGTTAAATTTCGTTTTATTATAATAGTATTGATTTTCATTTTTAAATTTCTTTTTTCCAATAAAATATTTAAAATAATTTTCATGAAGATTTTGATTAATTTTGGTAGCTACCTAGTAGTTCTAGCTAGTAGTTCTATTGTTAGCCTTCTTTATAGTCTCTAACCTAGATCTCCTCATTTCTTCTTTATATATATTATATATATATTATAATATATATTATATATATATATATATATATATATATTATATATATATATTATATATATATATTATTATATATATATAATTATATATTATATTATATTATATGGTATATATATATTATAGGTAATATATTATATATATATATATATATATTATATATTATATTATATATATGATATATTAAATAGATTATATATATAAAAATATATAAAAAAACAGTTGAATATATACCATGTATTATATGCACATTTATTTATATTTATATATAACGGTATATATATATTATAGGTATATATATATATATATTTTTATATTATATTTTTAATTATTATTATTATTATTTATAATTATATATATTTATAGTCTATATATATATATTATATATTTTTTATATATATATATATATATATATATATATATATATATATATATATATATATATATATATATATATATATATATATATATATACTGTAGGTACAACCCCGTCGCAGACAAAAAGCTTCACAACACTGCGAGACTCCCACTCTGGTATCTTGTCAATGTCAGGATGCATCCCCTGGGCCATGACCACAACCATACCCCCTCAAAAAAAAAAAACATACCATTTATTCCTGTTATGCACCATTCTTCTCACTTCTGCTAAATTCACATTCCTTCAGACACCAGACTCTTTTACTGACTCAATCCACTTTCTCTTAAGTCTCCAATATATACAGCATTATATAAACACGGCAAGGAAGGAGAGAGAGGAGTGGTGCAGGAAGAATATGGATATACTGGCATAAAAGGATATAGAAAAAGACCTAATGCAGATTGGCTTGAGGATAGTTGAAGGAGAATCTAAAAATTCAGAAATAACTTTGGGGGAAGAGATAAAAAAGAAACAAATTAAGGCATATTTAAATTATAAGAATGAAATTAGTAACACGGAAACTAATGAAACACAAGGGACTAGTTGCGTTTTATTAAGATTTGCACTGATATACCTTTTAAATATTTGAAATACATGAGAATGAAAAATATTATTTTTTAAATTTTACTACAAATGAATGTATCTCTAAAATGGTAATGACTAGAAGATGATAACTATATTCCCTTATTAAAATCAGTAAACAAAAAACTTTCGGTAAATAATGTAAGAATTCTTTCCAATTTGGTTATATATTTGCTACCATATATTTTGAATTTCTATTATTTTATTTAATATGCAATAAACTATAAAACTAATTTGTAACCTTGGATTGATGAAGTCAGTCAGCGAATGCATCACATTTCCCCATTTGATTTCCAATTATTAGTAATTATCTGGATGTCCTAAATATCTAAATATTCTTACAACTATCTGAGCTTTTTATGACATTATCTATATATCCTTACAAGTTTTTGAGCTTTTTCTGACCCAAGTCTGTTTCAAATTTTTACCCAACAGATCAGAAGTTGAGAAAATTCTTTCACTTGATCTAGAATTGGCTTATTATATGCGGATGATTTGGTTTTGTGTGGTAAATTTGAAGAGAGCGTTTGAGAGGATTGGTAGAAGGTTTGGCAAGGTGTGTAAAAGGAGGAGTTTGAAAGTAAATGTAAATAAGAATAAGGCTATGGTAGTGAGTGACAGGAGTCCGCGGTGAGAAGTCATATTAGATGGTGAGCAACTGGAACGGATGATTGTTGTGAATGGTAGGAAGGCGGCTGACGCAACTAGATCCTTTTTGGATATAAAGGGACTAAGTTTTGAGTGCATTAGGGTTTTGCATGAGGGTATGTTGTTGCCTGTGTTAGGCGTGAGAACTGATAAAATGAGGAATGAACAAACACATCTGGAAGTTGTGTGAAGAAAGGAGTAAATAAGAGTACATTGAGATGGTTTGGTTATATGGAAAGGATGGATGAT
>JABUQX010123849.1:0-12500 GCA_015478945.1 Trachelipus rathkii | reverse complement strand
ATATATATATATATATAATATAATATATATATATAGTATTATATATATTTAATATATCTATAGTATATATATTATATAATACTATATATATATATATAATATATATATTATATATATATATAACATATATATATATATTATATATATAAGTATATATGATATAAGTATATATAAGTATATATATTTAGTAAGTATATAATATATATAAACATATATATATATTATAATTATATATATATATAATATAGTAATACATACCTATTACGACTGGCCCAGCCATTCTTGTAGTTTTTGTAATTTTGTATTTTTACATATACCCTTCCATTTTTTTCAGACTGTGAAAAAGCTCGCACAAGAAATTTCAGAACAATTAAAACATATTTAGTGCTGCCGCCAGACGAATGAAATTGGCAACTTGGCAAATCTACCGCGTTGGATATTGGTTGTTAGTTCAGTGACAGACACAGTGGTGACCAGCAGTATTGCTGTTTGCTTTTGTATATATAACTTTGTCAACAGGCGTGCTTGTGGAAAAAGTGAGTATATCTCATTGGTGTCAATCGATCAATCAATATTAGTGAAAGACAAATTGTCCTTCAATCACGAGTGTTTTGCGGCGTGTGTTTTTCTTTCATATTAAAAAAGAACAAATTAAAAGAAACCATACGCCATTTTGTATCTGATTGAAATTTGTTTCCATTTGGAGCAAGCAAATCTTCCAACAAAAGCAAAACCGAATATTTTACAAAATATTTGAGCTTGGCATGACAAGTACAGATCAATAAAGAAATCCAAACATAAAGAGAGTGCACTCTCTCGAAAATTGGAGTAGGTATCTAACAACACTGCCATAGTAAACCTTTTTGACAAGGCTTCACCAATGTGCATTCAACTAATTGACAGTTGATCAGGGATAAAATATTTCTTGCAGCTCAAAAGAGAAAATGGTAGACGTGGCTACATAGGCACAATTGATAAGAAAAGCTCTTGCTAGAGAAGCTAAGAAAATGGAAAAGAGAGAGAGATTGGCAGTGCAACGAAACGTGAAGAGATAGAAGAAGAAAATGTCTGTAGTTGTAGAATTTAGCTTAAGTTCTAAGAGGAAGTCACGTTAATCCGTTAATCTGTTGACAAACGTGATGAACCCATACTCCAAATACGTCATCTAGTGTACAGGCAGAAATGTAGTATTTATGACACGTGATGGCGAATGACATGTGAAGGACAAAATAAGTGATTGCAGTGCTTTTATGGTGTTGGCATCCACTGTTAATGGCCCTTGGAGTCGATGTTGATGACGCTGTTTTGAGTAGAAGTACATTGCAGAGAGAAAAGAAGCGCCTACAATAAAAAAAATACCTGAGGATATAAAACAGTTTTACAACAGATGTTATCATTCGACTGTACAATTGGGGATGGTAACATTTCCAGATATCACTGGTTTCAAAATACTAGAAGGTTACCTACTACTAAGTACCAGCAATAGTAATTCCAAACAACCTTAGCAGTCAAGAACTTTGTTCAGCCGAAGGGCCATTGATATTGCGGAATGCCTGTAATTGATTTGTGCAGTTTGGAACTTGATATAATATACAGGCCATGTGTTTTGCACACAACTGCCCAGCAAAATGGTAATAAGCAATGGGAGCCTGCACTATCATAGACTGCCAAGCTTGGGCGACTCACTGCTCATACGGCCGTGTCAACTTATCATATTTATGAAATAATAATTTTGGATGCAATTGACAAGTGCCTTGGAGCACATGCTGGACCAGAGACAGCTGTTTAAACAATTTCTGACCAGTTGGGTAACATTAATAAAGACAATTACGAAGACTATCCTGCAAATTGAGCATTCCAGCAGAAAGAGCAATGCTGCGCGTTCTGCAAACAGAATTGCAGAAAATGCATCCAAGAAGAGATTATGCTGAACTTTTGGAGTGGAAAATTATAATTCTTGGAAACGTTCCTCCTAAAGTAGGCCTAGTTCATTTTGTGAAACCAGGTGCCATGCATCAAGCAATACAGATGGCACGAGTTTTATATGCCATAAATTGATACTATTTCAGAGTCAAATCAAAATGACTAGAAGAGAACTCACTGGACTGGAAAAATTTGTTCAGTTTGCAGTCTTCTATGTGCCCAATTGGTTTGGTGCACCTAGTGTGCCAAATTCACCAAGAACTGACCTGCAATTTCTCCAGAAACTTAGGGATTATGACGAAAAAGACGTATCTGCAGTTGCTGAAAAAGCTCTCTGTCAGCACTTGTGGTATCTGAACGAGGAGCTGTTGCCTCTCATATTCTTTGACAAAGTCAATAATGATATGAAGCTGCAAATGGTTCAAGCTTTAGATAAGTCAGCTGTTGAAAGGCCTTCCAACAGAATAAGTCTTGATTATATGGATAAGGTTGTTTCAGAACACACACAGGCAAGTTTCATTACCTCAAAAAGCAAACTTTTCTTCAAGTTGTCACTCCCAACATCATTTCTTCAATCTGATCCTTCAGAATGGAGTAAAAATGATGAATACATTAAGGCAAAAAACTTTGTAGAAAAAATTAATGTTATTAAGGATAATGCTGAAAAGGCTGTTTCTTTAATACAGTCCTTTAACACCTATCTTACAAAAAATGAAGAGCAGCTGCAGTATATCTTGCAGATTGTAGAAAAGCACAGATGTGTTTTCAAAATCAACAAAGTCTGAAAGAGAATAGGGCACCTTTGGATAATTATTAGTACGACCTTGTGCTTAGGCCTCACAGGGATACCCACGTTAAAAAAAACTACGCCGGCTGTCGTTACCCAATGTGGTGGTGTGGAAATTCGACATTTAAGACATTTTATAACACATTTCAAGTGCCTGGCGGTAGCATTAAATATGGTTAATTTTGGATGAAATTCAGTGTGCAGGCTTCTTTTGCAAACAGTAACAATATTAGAGGGTATTTTACACAATTTATCAAAAAAAAAATTTGGGGGGGCAATTTTTTAATATATAATATATATATATATATATATATATATATATATATATATATATAATATATATAAATAATATATATATATAACTATATATATAATATATATATATAATAGTATATATATATATCATAATAATATATATATTTATATATATACTATAGATATATATATATATATATAATATATATATATTTATATAATCATATATACTATATATATATAAATAGTGAGGGACGATTTATGAAATTTTTGCCGATGCCGATGACGATGACGATTAGAGCAAATTTTGACGATGACGATGACGATGCCGATGACGATGACGATGACGATTAATTGAAAAAAACTATTTTAAAACTCTCTCTCTCAATCTCTCTCTCTATATATATTATATATATGGGTATATATCTATATATATATCCTAAAAGTTAATATATATAAATATATATATAATAATATATACTATAATATATATATATATATATAATATAATATATATATAATATATAGTATAGTTATAATAGATATATATATGTATTATATACTTAAGTGATGGGAACGATTATGGAAAATTTTACCACGATGACGATGACGATGACGATTAGAGCAGATTTTGCCGATATATATTAGTGGATGACGATTAATTGAAAAAAAACTTTTATAAAACTTCTTTCTCTCATCTCTCTCTCTCTCTCGTCTCTTCTCTCTTATATATATATATATATATATATATATTATAGATATATATATATATATATATATTTATATATTTCTATATATATATATATATATTTATATATTATAATAACTATATATATACTACTTATACATATATATAATATATATATATTATATAAGCCTGTAACGAGGAGGGTCAGGCGTGTTCACCTCCCGAAATTACTTTTAGCGATGCATAATTTTTTGATTCTTAATTAAGTCTCAATTAAATAATATAATATAATAACTAATAATAATAATAATAGATAATAAAATAATAATCCATAATAATAAATAATAATAATAATAATAATAATATGAATATAATAATAAGAAAATAATAATAATAAAACATAACAATAACTATATAATAATAATCAATATAATAATCAATAATGAACTAATAATATTAATAATAATACATAATAAAATAAATAATTATAATAATAATCAATAAAATAATAATGAGATAATAATAATGATAACTGAAAAGTACAAGATATCGATGAGATATGAAGTAATAATAATAATGATAATATAATAATGAATAATAATATAATAATAATATAATCAGTAATTGTTACACAATGGAAACTGAGGAACGAATGTTTGTGGTCAGTAACAGATTTTCTTAGGTCCAAGTGCTTTCTCATGCATGTATATAAAAGTAAAGGTTTCCAAGCTTGCAGATGAATAAGCCGGAAATTGTCTACGCTCAATAAGGAACAAATGATGGATGTATTAGAAGAATTTGAAAAGATTCAGCAGGGAGCGTATATGCGTTGATGGATGAGCACGGGGTTCGATTCCCTCTTCAGCAAAATTTTTCTTTCCTCATTCATTCCTTCTAAAACTAACTTTCTTTCCTCATAATCCAAGGTTTGGATGTTGCTTATTTTCCTGGGCCATTCAGGCTAGAGACAGCTGCTAATCGGGTGTGAAATTCTCGTTCTCTGACTATCATCTCGCTAATCTTCATTTCAGCTATGAATATTCGTTGCAAGGGATACCTTCGACGAGCAAGAGCTGGCTTGTCATAATAAGCAGGAGCGCTGAACCCTCCTTGGTGTCTCCTACTATCGATCTTTCATTCTCTAGCAACTTCTGTAAATCTGCCTTTTCCTCCTGTTACTTACGATCTGATCATTGTGTTCTATTCTCCAAGCTGAAAGGCTGGATCTCTTCGGCCCCATCGCTCAACTATATTTCTAATGTCCAATATACCTTTCCTCCCTCATGTGGAGCTTCACATTCCCAAACCTATTCCGAAAAAGGAAGCGCTCTTGATCCTTCTAACTATCGCCCTTAGCTCTCACCTTGTATTCTATCTAAGATCTCTGAAACCCTTCCAACTCTCACTTCTAGATCATCTGGAAACTCACTCCGGAACGCCATAAAAGGCTCTCGTTCACCGAAGTCACTGGCGATATACATTCTCATCCTACATCGATTTATGGGTTTTCGCTCTTAGAACTACGGGTGAGCAACTTGGGTGGTGGCGCTTGAAATTTCCAAAGCATTTGACCGAGTTGGCACGCGTCACTGCCTTCCAACGCTCTTCCTCCTTTGTGGTTTCCTCCTGTTCATTTGACTTTACTGATATCTAGGCTCTTCAATGCTCAATATCGGCTGTTGTGTGTGGGGCGACTTATTCTTTTTGTCAATAGTAGTGCGTGTTCACTCCCGGGTTTGTCTATGCTCGCTACTTTATTACCTACGTTTTCATTATGATCTTCTCACCTGCACTTTAAAACTCTATCCACACATCGTCATTCCGATGACTTCGACATTTTCATTTTCTAACTCATATCAAGTTCTACTCCCACTGTTTTACTTCTGGAATTGCCTCTCGCTTAATCTTCCGATTTATTTCTCGCTGATTGGTATAGAAGATCAGCTTTGTGACAATTCAAGTTTTAGAAATCCCAACTTTTCAAATCTCCTTCTCCAAAATACCTTCTAAACTTTCCTGTCTCTTTCGACGGTTCTGTCGTCATCTCCTGTTGCCAATCATCCAATCCTTGCCTAACTGAAATAAGAATAATGTCTTGAAACTCACATTCACGAAGGTTGCTAGAGGCGGCCTCAACAGAACAATGGAAGTTTCTGTTTAGACTGTCGAGACTTTTCCTCTTTCTCAGTTGCTCGCCGACTGTAAAAGGTCTGCAATCTGCCCATGTATGATACTGCTCTCATCTGGGGGGGGGGGGGGGGCTCCTGTTTCACCCGACTTTTGGACAGGGTCGAGTCTAAAGCCAAAGGCTTATAAATGTTCTGTACTTTCCAGTTCACTTGACCTCTATCTTTGCGGACGATGTTGGTGCTTTTATCTCTATCCTATAGGTACCACAAGCGGGTAAGTGCTCGAGGGAACTTTCAACTCGCGTACCACACCTTTACGACATCCTTCGTAGCATACAATAGTGCTGTATGTGCGCACGGGAATTCGTGTTGACATTGGTTACTTCCAGGCTAGTTTGCCTGTGGTGGGGGGGAGGGGGTGCTGTCCTTCTTTCCCCACCACCTCTGTTTTGTGGATTGCTCTTCCATTCTTCTGTATTTCCTACTGAATTTAATCTCCTCGCTTAAAGCCTGCGTCAGTGCTCATATGCGTAATCTGGCCTAGAGGTGAACTTTTGAGATAAGTTACTACACCCCGTCCTTTGAATGAGGCTCTGATCGTGAGGGTGGTGACAACTGGTAAAAAAAAATTCCTTTGAATGGGCAGCAGATATGTGGCAAATTAACTGAATCTCCTATTCCCCCATCCAAAGCATCATTCAGATTATCCCAGAATGCGTCATTCTTTAACATTACCCCTCAGTGGATGCATATGTCGCCATCATACCAAATTTTGACCTTTTTCAAACTTAAATTTAACCTTAAGACTTCTAGTACTCACACACACAAAATCTACATAGCTCTCTACCAACCACAATCCACTCATCAGAATTGCAAATCTTTCTCCCCTCCCCAGTCCTTTCCACAGCAACACAAACATATTTTACACCACACCACTGCATTTTTACCGTCTTCCTTTCATCTTTGTTGTCAGTCACAGCGAGCAAATCAACTTTGCCTTTCTAAATACATCCATCTACTCTCTCTCCTCACTATTTATTCCTCTGACATTTCATTTACAGATACGATTCATCACACATTTTCGCCGAAGGATAGAAGGGTGCTTACTGCGATCACGAACTTCTCCGAGGCATGCATTAACATTTCCTGGCAAAAGATAAGTGTAGTAGGCAGCCACTAACTACTCACCGTCCCCTTAGCTCGCCTCCACTAACACCAGGCCCATACGATGTTGGGCAAAGTTTTCTCCACTACCAGTATGGAATAAAGGATAGGAGATGTCTGTGAAGATGTTCCAAGAGAGGGTGTGGCATAAGTATGTGTAATTGATAATGTTGTTCTGGAGGTGAGTGTGGATATGAATCGCATAACAGAAAGGCCGAACCATTAGGCACTGGGATGTCATACATACCATAAGCAAATATATACATATATAATAATATATATATATATACTATGATATAATAATATATATTATATAATATATATATAATATATATATATAATATATATATATTATATTATATATATATATAATAATATATATAATTATATATATATATATATATTAATAATATTATATATATATTATATATATATTTATATAGTATATATATATAATATATATATATATATATAGTTATAATATATATATTATAGTATATATATATATAATATATATAATATAATATATGATATATATATATATATATATATAAAATTTTATTCTTATTATTATTTATATATTATTATTATTATTATATTATTATTATTATTATTGAGTTTAATATTATTCAAAATTCTTATATTTGTTCAATTAATCGGCAAAATTTGCCGATGGACGAATGACGATTTGAAAAACATATGTCGCGATTTTGCCGATGACGATGACGATCGGACGATTAATCGTCCCATCACTAATTATATATATACATATATATATTATAATAATATATATGATATATAATATATAATATATATAATATATACTATATAATATTACTATATATACATATATATATATAATATATACTATATATATATATAATATATTAATATATATATATATATATATTATATATAGATTAATAATAAAATATATATATATCTAATAGTATTATATAATATATATATATAATTATATATATAATATATAATTATATATATATATATAATAATATATATATATACTATATTATATAATATAATATATATATAATATAATATATAATAGTATATATATATATCTATATATATATGATATAATATATATGATAATATATAATACCGTATATATATATATTTATATATATATATATATATACTATTATTATATAATATATATATATATATATATATTATAAGTATATATATATATAATATATACTAATATTATATATATAATGATATAATATCTAATACCGATATATATATATATATATATAATATATATATAATATACCGATATATATATATTATATATATATATATATTATATATAATGTATATTAATATATATATATTATATATATATTAGTATAGATATTATTAAACATATTATATATATTATATATATATATTATATATAATATATAATATTAATATATAGGCTGTAGACAGGAGGGTCAGGGGTTCAACCTCCCGAAGTTATTTTAGCGATCAAAATTTTTGATTCTTAAGCTCAATAAATAATAATCATAATAATAATTCTAAGTGAAAACAAAATAAATATAATACAATAATAATAATAATAATAATAATATAATAATAATATATAAATAGATAACAATACATAACAATAATAATGAATTAATAATAATATAATAATAATAATAAATAATAATAATAATAATAATACATAATAATAATAAAATATTAATCAATGAAAATGAAAAAGTATTTATTAATGGAAATGGTATGTTTGTGGTCCGTAACGATTTCTTTGGTCCAAGGCTGTTCCCTCATTACATATAAAAATATATAGCCATGGGACTTAATGTAAGGTTCAAGTTTGCAGCATGATAGCAAATTGGCTACCTCAATTAGGATTAATGATGGATATGTATAAAGATTTAAAAGTTAAGGAGGGAGCTGTAATCTTTGATGGGATGAGCTGTTCAGTACGTCTTCTTGCAATAAATTTTTTCTTTTCCTCATTCATTCCCTTCTAAATCTAAATCTTTCTTTCCTCATAATCATGGTTCGATCGTGCTTATTCTCTGGCCCATTCAGGCTTAGAGACAGTGCCTATCGAGTGTGGAAAAATTCTCGGTTTCCTATCACTCTCGCTATTTTCATTCAGCTAGAAATCGTGCAGGGATACGCTTGACTGAGTCAAGCAGCTGGCTTCACAACAGGAAAGGGCGCCTAACCTCCCTTCGGTCTCCTACTACAAATATTTCATACTCTATGCGAACTTCTGTAAATCTGCCCTTTCCACGCTATTCGATATCCTGATCATTGTGTTGCTTCAATTCTCCAACCTGAAAAGGCTAATCTCGGCTTCGGCCCTCGCTCAACTTATTTCTCTATGTCTCAAATCAACCAGCACTTCCCTCCCTCGTGTTGGAAGCTCTCAATGTCCAACTATTCCGAAAAAAACGGAAGCCGCTCTGACCTTTCTAACTATCGCCTTAGCTCTCACGTTGTATTCTATCTAGATCTTTGAACCTTCTCAACTCCCTTCTTAGAGTCATCTGGAAACTCACTCCGATCGCCAGTACGGCTCTCGAATCTACTGCGATATACATTCCCTGATCAAACCGATATATGGCTTTTCGCTCTTTAGAACGTACGGGAGACTTGTGCGTGGTGGCGCTTGACATATCCAAGCATTTGACCGAGTATGGCACGCGTCACCGCTCTCCAAGCTTCCCTCCTTTGGGGTTTCCTCCTTCTCTTGCTTACCTTATATCTAGCTTCTTTCAAATCGCTCAATATTGGAAGTTGTTGATGGGGCGACTTCTTCTTCTTTCTGTCAATAGTGATGTTTTCAGGGTTCTGTTTTCTCCTACTTTATTCCTACTTTCATTACATGATCTTCTCACCTGCACCTCTAACTCTATCCACTCGTATTCCGATGACTCGACCCTTCATTCTTTAACTCATATAAATTCTACTCCACTTTTAATTCTGGAATTGCCTCTCGTCTTAATCTTCCGATTTTATCTCGCTGATGGATAGAAAATAACTTGTGAAATTCAATTCTTTAAAAAACCCAACTTTTACAAAATCTCCTTCTCCAAAATACCTTCTAGACTTCCTCTCTTCTCGACGTTCTGTCGTCTCTCTGTTGGACACTCATAAGAACATCTTGGCCTTAAGCTTGAACAAAAAAATCTTGGGAAACCTCACATCACAACGTCTGCTAGGGCCGGCATCAAAGAACTGGAAGTTCTGTTTAAGACTTTTCTTTCTCTTCTCAGTTGCTCCGCTATACAGGTCTCATCCGCCCAGGTATGGAGTACTCTGCTCTCATATCTGGTGGGAGGCTCTGGTTTCCACGCTTTTTGGACAGGGGTCGAGTACAACGCAAAAAGGCTAAACTGTTTCTGTACTGTTTCCCAGTTCACTTACCCTTATCTTTGGCAAGGCGATGTTGGTGCTTTATCTCTATCCTATAGGTATCGGCAGCGGCAAGCTGCTCGAGGGAACTTCAATCACGTCGAGTACCACCACTTTAACGACGCCTTCGAGTGGCATCAATTGGTGCTGTATGCCACGAGTATTGTGTTGACATTGCGTACGCCCGGCTAGTTGCTCGTGGTGCTGTCCTTCTTTCACCACCGTCTGTTTTGTGGAATTCTCTCCATCTTTGCATTTTCTACTGAATTTAATCCCCTCACTTTAAGCCTGCGTCTGTGCTCATATGCCTAATTTTGCGTAGAGGGTGAACTTTTGAGAGTCATAACCCCTCCTTGAATAGGGCTCTGCCGTGAGTGGTGGTGGACAACTGTAAAAAAAAGATCCTTGAATGGGCAGATATGTGGGAATTGAACTGAATCTCAATCCCCATCCAAAACATCATGTGCAGATTATCGCCAGATAAATGCGCACTCTTTTCCACGTACGCTCAGATGGATCATTGGTCGCAACCACACAATTTGACATATATCAAACTAAGATTTTAAACCTTTAGCTTCTAAGTACTCAACCACACAAATCTACCATAGCTCTTCTACCACCACAACTCACTCGTCAGAATTGCAAATCCTTTATCGCCCCTCATTCCTTTCCACTAGCAACAAAACACATTCACACCACAGACCCTCGAGTCATTTTCCCAACCGTTTCCTTTCTACTGTGTTTCAGTCACAGCGAGCAATCCAATATTTGCCCTTCCTAAATCGATCCATCACACCTCGTCTCCTCATGTCCTAGACATGTAGTTCGCTCTGACATGTTCATATACAGCTCGATTCATTAATTTGCGGCGAAGGATAGAAGGGCCTTACTGCGCTCTACAGACACTTCCTCTCAAGGCATGCATTAGCATTCCTGGTCAAAAAGATGAAGTGCGAGAATCAACCAACCTAAGCTACCACCGTCCCTTCCGTCGCCTTCTCCGACATGACGAACTACATGTGGGCAACGTATTTTTTCTGCCTACACGTATGATACTAAGGGATGGAGGATGATCTGTAAATGTTGTTCTCAGAAGTATGGGTGATGGATTATAAGTTTGTGTATATGTATGTTGTCTGGAGGATTGAGTGTGGATATGAACGCAGAACAGAAAGGGAACCATTAGGCACTGGAGATTCATACACATACCATTAGCAAAATGGGTATATATATATATTATATATACTATATATATATATATATTATATATATATTATTATTATATATATATATATATGTATATATATATATATAATATATATAAAATATGTTATATATAATATATATTATATATAGTATATATTATATTATAATTATTTTATATTATTTTTTTACTATTATTTATTTATTAATTAGTATTTATTATTACTTATTAATTTGCTTATTTATTATATTTAATTAATTATTATTCATTATTATTGGAGTTTTAAAATAATTCCAAAATTTCTTTAATCGTTTGTTTCAAAGTTAATCGGAATCGCAAATAAATGCGGCGGAAATTTGAACGATAGAAGACGAAGACATGTGCAAAGACAACGAAAAAATATGCCTGGGAACGGATTTTGTACTTCGAGTTTTGCTTGCACGTGGATCGATCGATGACGTGATGAATTCGTCACTCCGACGTCACTGTCTATCTAAGTAGATAATTATATATAATTATACAACGATATAATCCAGGAGAGTGAGCCCCGCCGGCCTCCGCTCCCTGGGTGTGGTCAAAAGGCGTGAGCGCAAGGTGGCGAGGTGGCAAATGCCCGCGGCTCTCTAGGAGCGGCCCGAAGGAGTGAAACGTTATTTCTCTCTGATTAATTTTATATATTTTTTTTTTTTTTTTTTTTTTTTTTTTTTTTTTTTTCTATTTTTGTTCTTTTTTTGTTTGCTTTTTTATTTTTTTTTTTCTAGTCACATCTTTTTGTTTTTTTTTTCTTTTATTGCTTTTTTTTTTTTGTGTTTTTTTTTTTTTTGACTGTGTTATATTTTTTTAGTTTTTGTTTTGTTTTTTTTTTTTTTGGGTCTTTTTTTTTTTTTTTTTTTGTGGTTGTTTTTTTTTTAAAATAAAATATATAAAACACAAACGCTAATTTTGTTTGAA
>JABUQX010123848.1:27500-30936 GCA_015478945.1 Trachelipus rathkii | reverse complement strand
TACAGATACACTACACTACACTCACACACTCGAATTTGATGCCTCAACGTGATGGCTCCATTATTGTTGCCTCAACTTTGATACCTCAGCTTTGATGGTTCATCTTTTGATAACTCATCTTTGATGACGTCATCTTTGATACCACCTATATTGATGATTTATCTTTTGATGAAGTCATCTTTGTCGGTTCATCTTTGATGGTTCATCTTTGGTGACTCAGATTTATTGTTCATCTTATGATGTGTATCCCAACCCTGAGCCTAGAAAAAAAACCCCAAATATTGGTGTCTACCCCTAGGTTATGAGGATGTATGAGGATTCGATTGGTTATATTACAAGTTTGCCTAGGATGCATCCTAGTATGAGTTAACTTTTTCAAGCCTACCCTGATCATAGAATAACACTAATATTAAAGCCTACCCCTATGTTATAAAGGTATGAGGAGTCGATTGGTGTTTATTATAAGTTGCTAGGATCCCTTCCTACTATGAGTGGGGGTTGCGATTTCATAGCTTTTTTTAACCTACCCTACCCTACATCAAAAGAACAGAAAAGCTAATATTGATGTCGTTTTCGCCTAGTCATTAGATGGACCCACCAACGCAGCATGCGCCGCTCCGGACAAAGTCAGACGAACCCCGCCCACCCGCAGGGTTGCGACCCGTCACTTCCGCCCGCCGCCGTGGCACCGCAGGCGCCAAATATTTCCGCGTTTCCGCCGCCGCGTGCGCCCCGCCGCGCAATATTTCCGCGTAACCGCCGCCGCGTTCGCCCGCAGGCAAATATTCCGCCTAACGAAAAATATATATATATGAGTCATTCATTTTATTTCATACCTAAACAGTTTTTATTAAAAAACATTTTCGCGATCCTAAAAAACTGTAACTCATTACAGGACCGTATTATATACTTAACACATATTCCATAGGTTGTGATTATCAATGCAAACTATTCAAAAAATTTTTTCCAAGGTGAACCCTTTCTTTTACTTCTATACTCTAAAACATTCTTTTATAAAAACATATTTACTTTACAGCCCTTAAAGCCAGTAAACAGTAAATCAATAGAGTGTGTTACCTAGCAATCAGGGAATAGTAAGGCTTTCTTTTACTGATTTGCTGATTTATGCTTTTAATAAATTTATTAACATTATTTTTTCTTTTATATATTTTTACTTAATACGTTTTAATTTATTAAATTTTTAAAAAAACTGTATGTAGAAGAAAACGCCAGAGTGGCTGATATAATAATCATTTTATTTTACTTACAATTGTAAGAAATTTTATTAAAAACATATACTTTACAAACCTTAAAGAAAACAAGTAAATCAATAGAGGTGTTACTACCTAACACCTTAGTAATGCTGTATTGGTTTTACTGCTTTACTGCTTTAAGCTCATATGTTTTACTGCTTTAACTCATCATATTTATTAACGATTACATACGCTTAAGCCAGTAAATTTCAGTAAATCAATAACGCTGTTGCCTAGCACACAAAGGATAGTAGGCTTCTGTTTTTATGCTTTACTGCTATTAAAACTCATAATGTTTTACTCTTTAACTCATTATGCTTTACTGCTTTAACTCATATATTATTAACATTATGATTTTTATTTTGTTTTAAATTTACTTTTAATTTATTTTTATCATCAGTTGTAACTGATTTTTTTTTAGTTATATTTTTTTTTATTAGTTTATTTTAATTTTGTTAAATTTTCTTATTATTATTTTATTTTATATTGATACTAGTGTTATTTACTTCATGCCTATTGTATTTTATTTAACACACTCAAACATTTTATGTTGTAATACATTTAACATGCATATTCACACACACACACACACAAAACAGACACACACACACAACACACGCACCCTGTTTAAACATATCAATTAAGTTCTTTTGTATGAACAAAATTATAATTATTAAAACATTTTATGTGTTTTAATTAAACACGTACATTTATATTACTCATTCAATTATAACTTGAAATTATTTTCAAAGTTTCTTAAACTTCTATAATTAAATCAATCATTATCTGTGAACAAAAGGAATTTATTATTAACTGTAATACTTTTTGTTTATATAAATTTTAAACTATCAAGTTTTAAAATAATTTTTACTAAATTTTATTTGAAATTTTATTAAAAAACATATATTTTACGTACCTGTAAAGCAATAAATCAGTAATCAGTAAGGCCAGCCCCTAGCACCCCTCTAAGCCAAGCTATGCCACGTTTTGTTCTATTGACTTACTGCGTTACATCATCTTTAGCCATGTAATAGTTATGAAAAATAACAAATAAGTTCTTCGCTGCTAACATAAGCATGTATTTTATTAAAAATCATTCTAGGTTTTATTTAAAAATAACCGATTATTCACTTACATTTATATTATTCGCTCAATGTTAACTAAAAATATTTCAAAGTTTTTTAAATAATTTGGATTTTCTTTATTATTATCTATGTACATTGACAATCCAACACGAGAAAACACAACAACGCGCACTCCTTACAGATACGAAAACTGACCTCTTTCTGTAAAATATAATTTTGACCTGGTGGTTTAGGCCTAAATCGCCCCGGGCGTACAAAAGAGTGTTATCTAATTTTAGGCAAAAAGTAGTTCTTTCAACAATTTTACAGAAGAGGTCAGTTTCGTATCTGTAAGACCTTCACTATTGCATCTCGTCAATGTGGGATTCATCCCTTGGCCAATGTTGGCCACAACCTACCCTCACGAATACTTGCAATTTGCTCCTATTATGCACCTTTCTTTTCGCCACTGCCAAACACACATTTCTCTCCTCCAGGCATTCCTTTACTTACTTAAACCACTTTTTCTTCGGTCTACCAGCGAGTCGATTCCCAGCTATACATTCAGTATACATTCACTTAACTAACCGACTAACATCCATCCTTTCCACATGACCAAACCATTCTTGAACGCATTCATTTATTCTCACATTACGGCCTTTCTTCCACACCACAAACTCTCTAATACGTTAATTCCTCATTTTATCAATTCTTCTCACACCTAACACGCCCCTAAGATTATCCATCTACACACATTGAACTTTAAATCTATACCTTTTATTCCAGACCATAGTCTCACTACTATACTGTACACTAACAACATACCCTCATGTAAGACCCTAGCGCACTCTAGATTTAGTCCCTTTGCATCCACCAACGATTCAAAACTTTTCTACAACATTCTGCATCATCCGTTCCCTTTTCATCCGACTAATATCCTAAATATTTAAACTCAGACACTTGTTCCAGCTGCTCACCATCCAACATAACTGCACACCGAGGACTGTCCTTACTCACAACCATAACTTTACTCATATCTACCGTTTACTTCAACCCCTCCTTTTACACACCCTGTCAAATCTCTCTATCAATCCTCTCAAACTCTCTTCAGATTCGCCA
>JABUQX010123848.1:2500-15000 GCA_015478945.1 Trachelipus rathkii | reverse complement strand
ACTATAGGTAAGAGAAAGATCAGAGGGGTGTTGCTTCAAGGCTACCCTCCTACCATCATTTATTTGCTGTTGAATGAGTTGTCTTTCAAATTGAAAGGAGTAATGGCGAGTGGTAGAGTTATCAGCCTAAGAATGGAGAGGAGACACAGTAACGATAGATCATTGATGCAAAATAGAAAAAAAACGAGTTGGAGATAGACCAGAATTCTGTGGAAAACCACTACGGAGAGATTTAAAAGGATAATTGGTGGCTACCTACAATAACAATCAAAGAATGACCGGAACTGAAGTCAAGACAATGTTACAAAGAGGTGGATAAATACCGAAAGTGGAAAATTTAGAAATTAAATCTTTGTGCCAGAATTTATCGAAAGCCTACGATATATCGTCTAGCGCCACAGAAAATGAATTCACCGAAATGCGGAAAAGCAGAGGACCAAGAGTCGGTGAGAAAGGAAAGAAGATCGCCAGTCGAGTGGTCCTAACAGAAGACATATTGGCAATCAGAGATAAGATTAAAAGATTTAAGATGTTTCTAAATCTTCTTGTGAAGAATAGATTGAAAAACTTTAGGAAAAGCAGAGGTTAAAGCTATGAGATGATAGTTGGATTGTTGACTGGGGTTCCGCTTCTTCAGCACATGCTGGATGAACGCGCTCTTCCAGCAATAGGGAAGTTGAAATTGATAGGCAGTGAGGAAATAGTTTACTAAGGCAAGTTGCAAGATCAGAAGTACAAGTTTTGAGGACCACTGGAGGGATATCTTCAGCACTCTCCGCCTTCTTAATGATAAGCTTAAAGAGTGCGGAAAAAACATTTTAATGAATTGAAAAAAGGTGGAAGGAGAGGAATAGCTCTGGAACCGTCTAGAGTGTAATTAAAGGGAAATGTTTGATCAAACAGTTTAAATTTAGCAGAAGTTAAGACAACAGTATTACGGAAAGAGATACAGGGAAGGAAGAGAGGAAGAAGCAAAGTTGGAGGGTATATTTTGAAATTATAAAATGTCAGAAAGAGTGTGAGGTAGAGGAACCAGAAAGATTGTTGCATTTTCTGCCAGGAAAATTCTTTAGAGTCTTGAAAGAAGTTGATTTTTTGTCATTTTGTAATGAAATATATAAAGGCACGAGTTTCTGGATTTGAATACAATGATAATTTCTGACAAATCAAGATTTAGATTTATCAGTTTTAGTTCAAGGGATAGAAAATGGAATGTATGCCTCCACACACACACACACACACACAAACATATGTATATATATATATATATATATATATATATATATATATATATATATATATATATATATATATATATATATATATATATATATATATATATATATATATATATATATATATATATATATATATATATATATATTTTAATAAAGATATATATATGTTTTATATATATTTTTTTTTTTATATATATAACTTTTTGTTTTTATATAATATATATATATATATATATATATATATATATATATATATATATATATATATATATATGTTTTTGATAAAAGTGAGAAATGTTTGTTTTTTTTTTTTATTTCTAAATATAAAAATATCTTGGCTCAAACCTTATAAAAACATTAATATAAACGATGTATATATGTAGTACAAAAAACAAAATGTTGATTTTAAAAGTAAAAAAATAAATAAATAAAAAATAAACTAAAATAACCACAATTTTTATTTTTAATTTTTCAAGTTTTTTATTTTTTTTTAAATATTTTTTAAAAGCATGTTTTTTTCACCTTGTTTGAGTCAACAAAACAAATGTTAGAAAGAGAATTGAGGGAGACAGTTAGTGAGATTCCGTTGAAGGGGGAGAAAAGACGTGAATTGAACCCTTTAAAAGAGCTATATGTTTGGGACCACTCAAATGTATACAAATATACAAAGAAGGACGGTACTACATCTGAAAACCCATTGAGAACAAGCAACTGAGATGAGGTAAAGGGGTTATGAAGAGCTCTTTGAACCCCTATCCCCTTCGAAATATGTTTTAGAACTATTATTATACAATTATATATATATATATATATATATATATATATATATATATATATATATATATATATATATATATATATATATATATATATATATATAATACTATATATACTATATATATAACTATTATATATATATATATATATATATATATATATATATATATCCAAGATTAAGTTGTGTTTTCATACAGAATTCAATAGCTATGTGGAAGATGTGTGAAGTAGGTAAAGAGGATGGCAATTACATTTCAATTATATTTCATTTTTTATCCATGAAAAGCAACCGTTCGTTTCTACGTCTCAATTAGATTTACGAGCAAAACAGAAGTAAACTGATCAACTATTCGTTGCAATCTCCTTTTACAAAATTATAAAGTAGGTACGCAAAAGAGCGCAACCTCGAGAAAAGCCAGTACTAATTGGTTTAAAGGATGAGCAGTGGACATCTACAACAGCGTCCACTGGGCGACCTGAATTATATATAAATGATATAAATTACTGAGAGCGGACCTCACCAACTAAAGGGCATATGCCGTCCCTCCAGGCAGACAAAAAACTGCCCTTCAGGCTACCACGAGCTCAAGGCAAGTGAACCCACCTGCACGAGAGCCCGTGGTACTCTCCGACCTGAATTGATATTATATATATTGATACATAGAAAAGGAAAGGTACGGAAAGATAGAAGTTTGCCAATCAAAGCTTTACTTTTAATTTTAATGAAAGCTTTCGATAATAACAAGAAGATTCAGCGAAAAGCCGATATATATATATATATATATATATATATATATATATATATATATATATATATATATATATATATATATATATATATATATATATATATATATATATATATATATA
Organism: Trachelipus rathkii; assembly: GCA_015478945.1. Lineage (NCBI taxonomy): Eukaryota > Metazoa > Arthropoda > Malacostraca > Isopoda > Trachelipodidae > Trachelipus > Trachelipus rathkii. The sequence continues at coordinate 12,115 of JABUQX010123848.1, read as the reverse complement.
TATATATATATATATATATATATATATATATATAGATATATATATATATATATATATATATATATATATATATGCTATATATATATATATATATATATATATTTATATACATATATTGCCTTTATGAATATGTAATTACTCTTTAACTACATCTATACATACATATATATATATATATATATATATATATATATATATATAACAACACCATACATATATACATCTACAACACACAGAAAAAGAATATAACAACAAATACTCTTATATATATTTATATATATATATAGTGATTTCGTAACTGATGAAATGGATATGAGGGGAGTGTGGAAGGAACACTTCGAAAATCTGCATAACATTGGCAGTAGAAGAGGTGATAGTTAATGTGTCTGGGTTTGATGGTGCAAGAAGGAATAGTTATTTCGGAGATGAGGTCATTAGTAAGAAGGAGGTAATGGGTAGAGTGAGAAAGCTGAAGAATGGTAAATCTGCAGGTATAGATGAAATTACTAATGAAATGATCAAGAACGGAGACGAGATAGGGGATTGATTGGATTTGGAAGTTGTGTAACAAAGCGTTTATGGAGGGTGTAGTTCCCAAGGATTGGAGGAGAGCAGTAATAGTACCCTTATATAAAGTTAAGGGAGATAAGGGTAACTATAGGAATTATAGGGGAATTAGTTTATTGAGTGTTGTAAGGAAGATATATGCTGGTATTTTGGTCGAAATAGTGCGCCGAGTGACTGAAGGACTGATTGGTGAAGAACAAGGTGTGTTTAGGAGTGGTAGAGGGTGTGTGGATCAAATCTTTACATTGAAAAAAAATGATTGAGAAAATGAGCGGGGAAGAAGAATAAATTGTATTTAGGTTTTATGGATTTGCAACAGGTGTATGATGAGAATAACAGGGAAGCTCTCTGGCAGGTGTTAGTGATATATGGTGTTGGAATCAAAAGTATGTATGACGATAATGAAGCATGTGTAAGAATAAATAGTGTCGAAAGTGATTGGTTTAATATTAATAGAGGAGTGAGGCAGGGATGTGTTATGTCTCCTTGGTTATTAAGTTTGAATATGGATGGGGTTATGAAAGAATTAGAGGTGGGAGGGGCAGGGGATGGTGTTAGAATGATGGAGAATTGAAGAAAATGGAGGGTGCCCTACCTATTATGTGCGGATGATTTGATTTTGTGCGGTGAATCTGAAGAGAGTTTGAGAGGATTGATAGAGAGATTTGGTAGGGTGTGTAAAAGGAGGGGTTTGAAAGTAAACGTAGATATGAGTAAGGTTATGGTTGTGAGTGTGGACAGTCCTCGGTGTGAAGTTATGTTATATGCTGAGCAGCTGGATATTTAACTATTTAGATATAATATATAGCAACAATATATGTATCATATATACAACACTAATATATAAGCCAACTCATATAATATATATATCATATAGCAACAATATATATCTTTTTACTATACATAACTATAAATATGTGTATATGTATCAGCCAATATTATATATATATATATATATATCATCTACAGTTTTAAATATTTTACTAAACGTTTAATTTTTAATAATACACTATAAAACATTAACACCATAATATACCACTAATAAAATATAATTTATATCTTTATAATATATGCATCCACAATATATCAAACATAACATAATATATAATATATATAACATATATATATTTTTATATATATATATAACTCTATAACAACTCCCATATAACAATATATATGTCTATATATATATAACAACAACTTATTCTATAATATCTTAACTCCTCTCTCTCTCTCTATCTTCTTTCTCACTTCTCTACCTGCTACTACTCTTACCTGGATTGAAAGAAAGGAACGGATGATTCTCTTTTTAAGTGAAAATGGAAGGATTTGTGATATGGAAGATGATAGTTTTTGATAAATCTTTGATCCTAAAGGATGAACTCTTTACAAATTTTACATTCGATATATAGAATATAACTTTATATATATATATATATATATATATATATATATATATATATAACAAATATATATAAATCTTTCTATTTACATATATATATATATATAAAAATATATATATATATATATATATATATATATATATATATATATATATATATATATATATATTTCTTTCTTTCTTTCTTCACCTTCCTCTTTGCCCCAAGATTGGGGGTAAGGTGCTGTACAAGCATCAGAAAAGAAATTTATATATATATATATATATATATATATATATATATATATATATCTTCTTTATATATATATATCTTTCTTTCTTAACCTCTATATATATCTCTATATAATATATATATATATATATATATATATATATATATATATATATATATATATATATTTGCCAATTCCTTACACCCACATATCATTCTGACTGGCCGGAATCAATTGTGGGTATCGAAGTGTAATATCTTATGAGTATACAATGCCGCATTACCGTTCCAAAATCAAGGAACGCTTGCATAGTGAAAGCTTGGATTGATAATCTTCTCTTTTGTCATTGGTAATGGCAAGGTTTTTGGCTTCAGTCCAACCAATCTTTATATTTTATCTTTCAACAGTTTGTGTAATAATAAATTTCTCCTTTTTTTATTTTAGGATTTATATTTTATTTTTTGTTTCTATATTTATTACTTTACTTTTGGGATGAAATGTTTTAACTTTAGTTTTAATTTCTTTTTCAGATGGCTCTAACATGTTTTTATTATTTTTAATATGATTTTAGGGAGATGTATTTTGTTTTAAATTTTATTATGTAAATAGTTTAAATGAAAAGATGAAATAATTAAAAGTTTATATATATATATATATATATATATATATATATATATATATATATATATATATATATATATATATATATATATATATATATATATATATATATATATATATATATATATGCTATACTAACTATATATATATATATATATATATATATATATATATATATAATTCGCCTCCTGAAATTTGACAGTAGATCGATTTAGCGGAAAAATATGTTTTTTAAGTAATCGTCACTATTTTTGAAATATCTTTTGTAAAGTTGCCAACTGGAATTTCAGCTTGTAAGTTTTTTTTTTTTTTTTTTTTTTTTTTTTTTTTTTATTCTTATTTTTTTATTTATTCCAAATATCATTAGTTTAAAATTACGCTAAATAAAGATTGTTTTGGAAAATAACTTTACAATTTATTTTCTCCTTTCATGGTATATTTAAAGGCTAAAATGTCGTCTTTGAAAGTTGAAGCATAAATCATTCGATTCAGAAGGAAGTAATGTTTTAGGGAATCTGAAAACCTCATTTCACCAAAACCGTAGATTATCACCTTTTGCATTTCAACTCTCCTTTCTCTCTCTCTCTCTCTCTCTCTCTCTCTCTCTCTCTCTCTCTCTCTCTCTCTCTCTCTCTCTCTCTCTCTCTCTCTCTCTCTCTCTCTCTCTCTCTCTCTCTCTCTCTCTCTCTCTCTCTCTCTCTCTCTCTCTCTCTCTCTCTCTCTCTCTCTCTCTCTCTCTCTCTCTCTCTCATATATATATATATATATATATATATATATATATATATATATATATATATATATATATATATATATATATATATATATATATATATATATATATATATATATATATATACAGGGCTGCGGAGCCGGCAAATTTTTTCCGACTCCGACTCCAGCTCCATCATTTTAAAATTAGCCAGCTCCGACTCCGGCTGCGGCTCCAGCATTTTGAAATTACCCGGCTCCAAGTCCGGCTGCTGCTCCTAGTTATAATTCCTACTCCATTTACAGTTATGAAATCATTAATTTTCCGTTACAAAATTTTTATGGAATGATGAAATTGAATGTTTGTTAATGACATCTTTATAGACTTAGAATTAAAAACTTGAAAATATTTCACAGGAAATAAGATTTTTAAGAAATGCAGAAAAGAATAATTCACTTTCTTCCTAAATTTTAGTATAATTCCTCTTTGAACGATGAACTGCCTTTACATTTACGTAATATAATTTTATTAAAAAGTTTTTTTTTCTTATTTTAAACAGAAAAATTATATTTCAGTTTCATCCCAAAGTTTAAAACAATTCCTCTTTGAACTATGAGTTGCCTGGACATATGTAATATAATTTTATTCAAGGTAGATTTTTAATTTTGGAAAAAAAAATTTAATTCACTTTCTTCCTAAATTTTAAAATAACTTCTCTTTGAACTGTTTTGAGCATATGTAATATAAAGTTGTTCAAAACAATTGCTTCTTAAAAATAAAACTTCAATAAAATCCTTCTTTAATGATGTCCTTAGATCCGATTTTATTATTGACCATATATCATGGAGGGCATGGTTCGAAACCGTTTCATACAAAATTTTAAATACTTGTTAAATATATATATATATATATATATATATATATATATATATATATATATATATATATATATAATAAAAATGTTATATATATATATATATATATATATATATATATATATATATATATATATATATATATATATATATTTATATATATATATATATATATATATATATATATATATATATATATATATATATATATATATATATATATATATATATATATATGTTAAATTTTTTGTTATTGTTAAATCTTTTTGTTAAATTTTTTTTGGTTAAATTTTTTTTGGTTAAATTTTTGTTTTGTTTTATATTTATTTACTTTTTGTCCCCTCCTTTTTAAAAGGGCCCTGCCAGTGAGTGGTGGTATCGTGTAATATATATATATATATATATATATATAAATATATATATATATATATATATATATATATATATATATATATATACTAACTAATTATATACTATATATATATATATATATATATATATATATATATATATATATATATATATATATATATATATAATTTCACGAGGTATTGGTCAGGGTGGTCTTTCAATGCATGTGTATGTGTGTGTTCTGTTCTCGCACACATTCCCACGCAGTCTCCAAGCATGCATAGCAATAACAAAAACCACAAGAACAAAACCAAAAATCGAAAAAACGACTAGCAATAGAGACGAGTAAAAATTACTAGGCTTTAAAATGACGTGTAAAGCCTAAAGGAATACAAAGTTAGACCTAAGGGATCCTTGTGGCGTCATATTTCCATCAGTCAATCACAGGCCTTCAAATCCAGCCCTCAAAATAAAGTTCATGAAGAGCACCGCAGTACCGGAACCAGCAGCTTCCAAAAAGGGTCTCTGATCTGTTGTATACTACTAAACACGTCGCAACTTTATTTATTTATATATATCATTAACATTTTTTCGAAAATAAATAAAAACTTGATTAAAATATCTTACATACCTGAAATAATAAATCAATAAGTAGTAAATTGATAAATAAAAAATAAATAATAATTGGATAATAAATAAAATTGATTTATTCTACTTTACTTGACAGTCTTACAAACAACTGATTTGTTTCTCCATACAATATCAAGCCGTTTATATTAAATTTCCATAATTCTGCGGATCCTCGAAAAACACTTAAACTACCTTGAAACTACCTTAAGACTTTAATACTTTTTCGATTGGCGGATTGTGAACGATGGACACAATTGAGAATATTGAAACTTGGCTACCTCATCAAACCCCAATATTCTATAATTCCGTTCTTAAAGTTAGAGGATGCCTATTAATTGAAAGCGGAAAAAAACTACTTCACTAAATAATATATCCAATTAATTTATTATTATTATTATTATTATTATTATTATTATTATTATTATTACTTGAATAGTTTTTCAAATTTTTTATTAAAATTACAATTCTACAGACTATTTCTTTAGAAGTTCATAATAATAATCTTTAAAAATTACAGAAATACAAAACCTAATACCAGATGAGTCAAGGACTTTCTAAACAGCTACTTGTCATGTTTTATTACAACAAGAAATGAATGTCTCAAGAAGTGAGCCTAGTCTTGTATTATTTGTAGATTACACTTCAGATAGGATGACGTAACTTCCTACACATAAGTCAAATAACTGCCCAAAATAAATTATATTCAGATACGACATTTGATAGACACCTGTTTCAATAATCCAAATAATATGTGCTATCATTAAGAATATATATATATATATATATATATATATATATATATATATATATATATATATATATATATATATATATATATATATATATATATATATATATTATTAAGAATATAACATATATATATATATATATATATATATATAAGGAATAGTTTTGAGAAAAATGCCGTATTTATTATAATTTATTGCCCCAAAAAAAATTAAAATTGAAATTAATTAAAAAAACCAATCCTCTCTCTCTCTCTCTCTCTCTCTCTCTCTCTATATATATATATATATATATATATATATATATATATATATATATATATATATATATATATATATATATATATAAATATATATATATATATATATATATATATATATATATATATATATATATATATATATATATATATATATATATATATATATATATATATACATATATATATATATATATATATATATAATATAATATATATATATATGTATAATAATATATATATATATATATATATAATAATAATATATATATATAATACATATATATATATATGTATATACATAATATAATAATAACTATATATATATATATAATAATATATAATAATATACAAATATATATATCTTATATATACTGCTAATATATATATATATATAAAAAATATATATATATATATATATATATATATATATATATATATATATATATATATATATTAAAAGGTTTCAAAACTTTTAAAAGGCATATAATGCTCAAACACGTAAATATTTTCAATGATAAAAGAATTTACTTCTACAATAAAAAGGCCAAAATTATTATTATTATTATTATTATTATTATTATTATTATTATTATTATTATTATTATTATTATTATTATTATTATTATTATTATTATTATTATTATTATTATTATTATTATTATTATTATTATTATTTTTTTTTTTTTTCCGAAAATCTTCGGACTCGGTTTGATTCATTTCATTATAATGGTAGTTTTTAAGTGACGCGTAAGTGTTGTTCTACAAGGGCTAAGAAAACATGTCACGTAAGCTTTCGTGTTCTTGGAAAGAATCTGTAATTTATATTTATTGATAAAAAAGAAATAGTGTAAATTGGTGTTTACTTATTTATTTGTTTATTCGTTCGTACATTGTTATTCATTCATATATATATATTTATATATTTATCTGGCCTATTTCTATGAATCATCGCCTCAGGCGTGAAAAGCTGAAGAGAGTTGAGGTCATCCATATTTTATGAAGGGTCAACAAGGAAATAGAACACTTAACAGAAAATGAGCCAAATTTGAAGCGGGAAAACAATAAGCCTTTTGTTTTGCCTATTAACAAGAATAACAGAATTCATAAGAAAGGAAGCATTCACTCATTATATATATATATATATATATATATATATATATATATATATATATATATATATATATATATATATATATATATATATATATATATATAGGTGTGTGTGTGTGTGTGTGTGTGTGTGTGTGTGTGTGTGTATGTAGGTGTGTGTGTGTTCTCAACGTTTTTTAACATATTTTAATTTAGGCTTTTTAAGTTTTTAAATGTTCCGTCAAGCTTTATTTTAAATGTCATTAATACTATTTTGGCATTTTTTTTTAATTATTTTAATTCTTTGCCAAGTGTTTTTAATGCTATTTACAAATGATAATATTTCAGTTGAAACATTTACCGTCCAGAATCTTAAGCTAAGTTTTAGTTTGAATTTTATATATTCTTTTAAACATTATTTTACATTTTATAGGATTTTTATTTTTGCGTTCCTTTTAATTAACATTGGGTAATATAAAATTTATTTTTAGGTTTTAACAAAATATCCACCCGCAAGTTAGTTTGCGTATGTTTGACAGCTGATTAGTTACGATTTGCTGTCCTATTTATATACTGCTTTTTATTGTTATTTATTTATTTACTCATTTATATCTGTCATCAAAGACTATCTTGCGCCAAATAGATTTGGTTATTGTACTATCAGCAATTATTGTGCATTTCCGTTTGTGGGTGTTTGCATGTGTGAGCTGCTGTTTGAATAACTGAACAGAGAAGACGTGGGGTGGTTCAGTCTGGGTTTCACTATTGACTTTACTAACGTCTGTGGTATGAATGGTTATCATGAATCTGTGGAATATCACCTCTCTAACTCTCAACCTAACATTTTATTACTGTCTGAGACTCAGCTAGCCAGGGATTCTTTTACAAATAAACTTAATATATCCAACTATAACTTTGTTACATAATATAAACATTAACACTTCCGTAAAACGTCTCGAGAATCTTGAATCACCTAACTTTGATGCTATATGGTTTAAAATCTTTTATCCCTACTACTACTACTACTACTACTACTACTACTACTACTACTACTACTACTACTACTACTACTACTACTACTATACTTTCTGCTACTACTCCGCTAATGGAACAGATTTTCACGTCCTTTTTGAATATCTTCCCACTTCTCATGAGACTGTTACTTCTTCCCATCCAAATGCTGAGGTCCTCTATCTAGGGGGTTTCAACGTGCACCACACTGATTGGTTGGGCTCCTCTCATTCTGATGCAGAGGGGAGAGGAGCTAAAACATTCAGTATTTTTTACGATCTGGAAGAGTTAACTAAGGAACCTACACGTATGCTAGATCGACCTAACCAATTCTTGAACACGCTTGACTTATGATTCACTAATACTCCTTCTCGATATAAATACACCATTTCCCTTCTATCGGTAACTCTGACCACAATCTCGTAGCTCTTAATTATAAAACTTTTTCGCCACACGCTCCATCATGCCCCAAACGTATTTTATGGTATTTTAATCGGGCTAATTGAGGGGGTTCGTTTCTTTGCTAATCCCGAAAAAGGGTAGACGCTTTAATCCTTCTAACTATCGTCCTATAGCTCTCACTTGCATTCTATCTAAAATCTTTGAAACTCTTCTTATCTCTCATTTCCTGGATCATCTAGAGCAGCGTTTCTCAACCTTTTAAGCCTCGCGACCCCCTAAAAGCTAAAACGCACAAAGTTAGTAACCTCGCGACCCCATAATTACCCAATATATATATATATATATATATATATATATATATATATATATATATATATATATATATATATATATATATATATATATATATATATATATATATATATATATATATATATATATATATATATATTATAAACTTTGTTTCCAAAGTTTATATTGGAGAAACAAACAATTTCGAAGAAGGTTAAATCAGCATAGTCAGGATTTAATCAAGGATTCTACCAATTCAGCTCTAACTTTTCATCGTGCAGTTACTAACCATAAAATTAATTTACAGGATGCTTCCCCTTTAAAATATTACAATCAAGTTAAAAAAAGAGAAAAATAATAGAATCAGTGTTCATTTATACAGACAATTTTAACAAGATTCCAGGCGAGATAAAGTTGGATAAGATTCAGAACTCCTTTCTGCT
>JABUQX010123847.1:0-48032 GCA_015478945.1 Trachelipus rathkii | reverse complement strand
CTCCTTAAGATGCTAGATTGGTTAGGGGGCTAGAGATGGTATTGAAGTGAAGTAATGATTGCATTTTGTGTTTGGTCGAGAAGCGATGTTAACGTATGATGTTGTGTTAACATCGTGAGGTTAGAATTGGGATTATCGGAATCATTGTTTTTAAATTGAGTTAGTGAGGGCTTGGATGGAGAGGAAGCGTGATGCGGAAGGAAATGGTAGATTAGAGTGAGACGTTAAGGTGAACAGTAATTAAGGACTAAGGTATCTAAAGAGCACTCGAAGTGAAATCAGTGATTGAACATGTTGAACTGAACAAATCTGGAACAAATGAAGGAAGCAGTTCTTGAGTTGCAAAGGAAGTGATGTGGATGTAGTGCAAAGCATGGAAGTAAGATGTCAACAAGGGAGTGGGGATGAGAGTGATGCAGCGGTTAAAAGACAAAGAAGATAGTGAAGCATGTACTAAAAGCAATGATGATGTTTCAAAAGAAGGATGTTTGGAATTATAAAGGAGGAAAAAAGAAATCTAAAAGGTGCAATGTAGCGGAAAGAAAGTAAATGAACAGTTGGAAGGAGTGAACGGGACTTAGAAGGAATAGGAGCTCTTCTGGGAAGGAAGCTGAAGGTTACAGAATGAGAATTAATAGGGGAACATGCTCTAGATAGATGAATAGGGATGGTGCTTTTCAAGATGAAATGGATGTGAGAGAGTGTGGAAGAACACTTTGAAATTGTATAATAACTGTAATGGAGACCGTGAATAGTGAAGATGTGTTGTGGTTGGATGTGCAAGAAGGAATAGTATTTTGGGGAGGAGTATTAGCAAGGAGGAGGTATGGGTAGGTTGAAAAAGTTGAGATGGTAAATCTGCAGTTATATAATGAACATTACTGGTGAAATGACAAGAAGTGAGCGAGATGGCGTTGTTGTATTGGAAGTTGTGTTTATAAAGTGTTGGTATGTTTCCGAGGGATGGGAAAGCCGTAATAGTACTTACTTACTCTAAGGGTAAGGGAGTAAGGGGAACTGTTAGCAGGAATGTATGGGGAATTAGTTATTGATGTTATAGAAGATATTATGTGTTGTTTTAGTCGAAAGAGGGCGTCAGTGATGAAGGACTGATTGGTGAAGAAAAGGTGCGTTTAGGAGTGTGTGTTGATCAAATTTTACATTGAAAAAATGATTAGAAAATGAGGGAAGGAGAATAAATTTATGGTGTTATAGGATTGCCCAAGTATATTGAAACGATTAATAGGGAGCCCATATGGTGGGGATGTTAGTTATATGTGTTATTGTATGTTTCGATGGAATCAAAAGTATGTATGCGAGAGTGAAACGAAGCGTGTGTAAGAATAATGGTGTCAAAATTTGGGTAATATTAATAGCGGAGTGAGGCCGGGATGTCTTATGTCTTCGTTATTCAATTGGATATGGATGGGGTTATGAAAGAATACAGATGGCGTGGCAGGGAAATGTGTGAATGATTGAGATGGAGGGAGTCGGAGGTGCCCATATACTCCTATGATATGACAGAGATTTGGTTTGCTGTGCGTTGAAATAAAATTGTGTGTGTGTGAGATAATCTTATTTTAACTCCAATGTTTATCCAGTTTATTTGTATATGAACTTTGTTTTTTTTTTATTTCAAAAATTTCAAAATCATAAGCTTCATTACAACAGCTGATTCCATGTTTGTAAACAACAAAGTGACTTTAATGACAATCGCTTCGTTCATGCTGATATTCGTTCTTAAACTGGGGATAAGCATTCTTACATTCGTAAGACAGAATAACAAAACGTAACGTCATTAACTCAATCGACATATCGTGTTTACAAACACAAGCAAATAATCTAATTTTTTTTGTTCTATTACAATATTCTTTTTCTGATTTTTAAACTTTGAGAGTACCGGTAGACTTATATAGTAGCAAGTATTCTATTTAATTAAGAAAAGTTTGATGATCTGGCTTATCCATAAATTTCGACTTGAAAGAACTAGTTAAGAGGCTCATAATATGGTTTAATGATCAAATGCCAGATACTTTCTATAGGGATCCATTTATAAACAACAAAGTTTCAATAGATATGAGTGTAGCAGAAATCTGAAAGTTGCGGTTTAAACCGAAGTCCAGGTTCCGGAAAAGTTCCAGTTCCGGCGGAACAAAATTCTCGTTCGGGTACTCTGGCTTAGAGAGATTTTCGTAGGGTGTAAAAGGCACAGGTTGAAATAAAACGTAGATAAGGCGGTAAAATTATGGTGGTGAGTGAGGAGAGTTAGCGGGTGAAGTTCATGTTAGATGGTGAGCAGATGAACAAGTGTGAGTTTTAATAGTTAGGATATATGTAGGATGAAAAGAACGGTGTTGCAGGTGTGTAGGAAAGTTGGATGCTAGGAAGGGCTGGTGGATGTTTAAGGGACTAGAGTCTTCGGCGCCTAGGGTCTGACATGAGGTTTAATGTTTGTTACCGTGTTAGTTTATGATATGAGACGTTGGGAGGCGAGAATAAGAGGTATAGATCTAAAGTATCATGTGTTCAGATGAACTTTAGGGGCCGTGTAGCTGTGAGAAAATGGGGAAAATGAGGATAATACGTATTGAGAGTTCAATTTTACATAGAAACGTTACATGATCCGATAATCCCATTCCTACCTCACTGATTTAACATCAACACATACTCATACTCTCCGTCCTCACCAAACCAAAAGTCAAATTCTACTTCACTCGGTCCATCTTACCAGACGCACTGACCGCCGGGGCCTGGCCCGGCCATTTTTATCGACCCCGCCCGGCCAAATCGAAAGGTTCTACCGGGGTTAACTGTAAATTTAACTAAATAATAGATGGTTAAATCAAACAAAATAAAAACTATTTAATTCCATACTTGTTATTGATGCAATAATAACATACCTAAAATTAATCAACACTCTTTTTTTTGTAGCTCTACTCGTAAGTGATTTCAATATTAAAATCCTTAGCGGCAGATATATTTTCCGAGGTTTAACGCCTCAAGAATACTATTCCTCTGACTCTCTTTCACCCTATCCCTATAAACGAATTCGGCAACGATTCATTTCGAATAAATTTTGTTAAATTTATTATGTAATTAATTGTACAAATCTCTCTTTCAAAATTATTTATTTTAATTGAATAGATATATATTGATATTTATATATATTCTTATATATATTAATATATATATATAATATATATACATATATATTTATATAATATTATATATTATTGGAAGGAACTTAGGTCTGGGTCTAAGCCTTTCCACGAAAGTATGATTCTTTCACTTAAACTTCTATTTAATATTTTTCTTTTTTCTATTTATGTGTGCGATTTTAAGTGGTATATTTTCGTTTTCAGTTTTTATTTAGTGATCTAAATTATTTACAAGTTTATACTTCGTTGTGCGCTAGCGATTGTTTTTATCTACTCTAAAATTCCGAGCTATATTAAAAAAAAACCAAAACATTGACATGTATTTTTTGGAGGCATTGCACCATTAACAACTTTTCTTACAGATTCTATGGCGTTTTCGCGCCATATATTCGTTAATATACGAAGTTATTACTCATATACAAAATATTTAAAAATATTATAATGAATCCAATTTGTTGCTGTGGTGACTTTTTGAGGGTGAATTTCCAAGTTTATTTTGATATTCATCATCGAGTCCATTCTTAAAATACTTAATATTTTTAGTAAGGATAGAGAGTATTATAGGTGAAAATTTCAAGTAGTTATATGATGAATAATATTATTATCTAACAAAAGCGATATACTATAAATAGATATTCAACATTAATAGTAATATGTATTCTCACTATATATCATTATCACAATTATATAATGTTTACGGGCTCGTTATTCATGTAGATTATATAACTTTATGCTAACAATGAAATTATGTTTAATATAATCATCTATATTTTTCTACATTAATTATTTTAACATAAATTTTATGAGATGCCTATTTTCTATTTATTTTATATATTTTTCACATTTGATTATCTTATTGATTATTTATTTGTGGTGCTTAGGTCTCAGTGTTTAAAGAAGCTATATTAATAGCCTCATGTATATTCTTTGAAGACTATATTTTCCTGTTAATGGTAATTGAATTTCATTCGAACTTTTTTTTTGTTTTCTTTTACGTGTCGTCTGGCTTTCTGCCTAATTGATACCTTTGTCTGGTGTGTGTTCCGAACCTTGATAACCACGTTGTGTGGGCGATTGCTATGTGACACTCTTCTATTGCTCTTATTTCTAGCGTGTGCATCGAATATGAATGTGTCTTCGCTTGCTCAGAGCTTGACGCATTCTGAGTGTGTAGAACGACATCATTGGGTTACTCCTATAAGAGGGTAATTCAATTATTGGAAACTCGTCAGTTATTCTGCTCCGACTAAGTTTCATTATATTGAGGATCTATATTAGTGATTTGTAGTGTAGGATACAATGTACTTATATCATTATATAATTCTATAGTATGTGATGTGTATATTGTTTCTTAAAAAGTTACTATTTATTATGTATATAGTGTTGCATGGTATTATTTTATTGTGGATTCCTTCTTGAATTCAATGGCATTATATGGTCGATCATGTATGTCATATTCTAATTTATAGGTATCGAAGTACATCTTATCGTCCTTATCATTTTATCCATTGTCATCGATTCTTCCATATCTTCAATTGCGTGATCATGAATTATGTGTGGCCTGATTATTCCTCGCTATTATAGTTTTCCTTACAAGGTGATCTGTATTGGTTAGTATCTCGATTATTTTGGATATAGTGTCTTCATTGATCTATATTGATTTGAGTTATTATTATTATTATTGGTTATATTATAGCTGCGAGTAGTGACGTCATGTTTGTGTATAGGAGTGGTTTAATACGTACACACTCTACTAGCCTCGTTCACCTAATTGGATTGTATCCCCACTTGCTTGTTAGCATCTCTTCTTTTTCAATGAGTTCGCTGTGAGTTGTGCTCCCGGCTTTGTGAGGTTGTTATGAGTGTTGTATGTTAAGGTTGTATATATATTATTTTGCACTTATGTTGTAGACCGTTTTTATTGTGTATTTCAAGCGTGGGAATATGTCCTATCGAGAGATCTGTCGGTTAACCTGATTGTGTGTAGAGATTCCTAACTCTAATCGTTGTGCCAGATGTATATAGGTGACAATTGGGTACTTATGTATAAGTTGAATTGATTAAGCTTTTGAGAAACATAAAATTGTTCCTCTGATATGAACCTCATTTGTTTTTGCCGATGAAGTCAGACCTGATATTTATTTTTTTTTCTTTATTAGCGCCGGCGTCTTCTACTATATTTTCTCCGCGCTCCGACCAAGCTACGACGTGTAGTTTCTTGTCCCGCACCAGGATAGGCGCATCAACCTTGTCCTGCAGCTCATCCACCTACACTTTTTGTCTTTTCTATGCGGGCGACCGTACTGTTTTATTCGCATACCCGCTACCGTTAGAGATGAGCGCGAATGCCGCACGAGCGCACTCTCATGTTCTACAATTGCGGCCACTGCAGAGAGTTGGAGATAAATGCAGCACATTACTCACAGGTTAACTGATATTCGAAAGGAGTACTACACAGGAGCTATTCTGACATTCAGCTATGGGAGCTGCGTCGGCAACCCTAGAGAAGTTGTAGAGGGTGTTAATGAAGCCTTGCATTTATCATTGCTGTATATGGTTATGCCTGCCCAAGTCATTACTCTCAGTATTTCAGAAGTTTATATAATAAATTAAGCTACTGATAATGCTAATATAATGCAGTTTAGTGTTGTTGATATGGAAATTTTAGTAGATCTTCATTTGGATGGTTGGACTCTATACTTCTCGCCAGGTGTCTTGTTGGTGAGGGGCTTCATTTTGCCCGTATAGTGTGGATATCACCTGTACAGCGATTGAGCTTCATCTCGACACTGGCAGAAAGCGTGTTTATATCGAATAGTTTTTGGTGAGGGCACCTTCATGGCGTGTTGTTTTTTTTGTTATTTTTTTTTATTTTAGTTTATAAGTGATATATATATTTTTTTGCATATTTATTGTCTTATTTCTTTTATATGTTTTTTTATATGTGTTGTGTGTGTGTGAATTTTGGTTGTATGTTGTTAATATTATTGGACTCATCTTCATTTGATCGGTGTAACCTTGTTGGACTATATGTGCTGTCGATTTGTGATCTTTCATTGACATAGAGATTTTGTTAAGGTCTTCGTCATAATTTATTCCCTAACGTCGGGGAACTTGATGGAATCGGAATTACATTATTTCTGACTTTTTTAGCTGCGTTCGTCGCGTTTTTTTAACAAGTTCCCGCAATCGTTGGGTTGCCGGTACGTCATGTGGCCGTATTTCCATTTAACGCATTCCGCTGGGGTCTTTGCGTCGCTTATCTACTCACGCACAAAGAAATCGCTGCAAGGTAGATATTGGTTCCCTAGGTTCAGGGATTGTAACTTTTTGCTAGTACAGCCAAGTTGCATGTTAATACCTCATTTATGATCTTTAACGATGACAAAAGCAACGAGAATGTAATTATTGGTGAGTATTCTCCTTCTTTACTTAAGCCTCACTTAGTTGTTTATTTAATAGTTAGACAATTTTTCTGTGTCTCCTTGTGAAGATTCGATGCACCTGTGCTTTTCAATCATCTTGCACTTATATATATATATCACGATTTTTCACCGTCCCTTTTCATCGTGCTTAAACTTCCTTACCAGCTCAAGCCTCACCGTTTTTATATGTTCGAATTCCCCATCGGTCATAAATCAAAATATATAGCCACCGAAAGGATACGAATACCAACCTCTCGGGCAAATTTAAGACCTTTACTTGCACGATGAAATCAGCATCTCCATCAGTTTTGGGCTGAGAACAGTTTCTATACTCTTTTTTTATGCGCGTGACTACCGTTGGTAGCGGCTTAATATTATATTAATTGGAGAATGATAATTTTTTGGGAATTGAAGTTGATTTTTTTTTGTCATTTGAATTTTTATTAAATAATTTTTATAATCACTAATTTCATGTAGTGATTCATCTCTAAGTATTACTCTGAAGTCACATGAGAAGAACTATGCATTGTCTATTGAATACGATTTATGATACAGACGATATTTGTGAATTGAGAAGAGGACGCGTTTTGAAGAGATTAAGTGAAAAATTAAGTGATTGTTTGTGAATCTATTCTACTGCTGAATAACTTGGAGAGTCCAATTTTAGTCTGAGATATTCATGTGTTTACACAATCATCAGAAGTAACTGTAAAGGTTTGTGAATTATTTAGTCGTCTGTATGATGTTAATTGGGTCGCGATAGGAGAGAAGAGAGGAGAAATAATTTCGATGAGAGAGAATGAGAGGAAGAGAAAGAGAAATGTTGTAGGAAGGTAGGAATATTAAGGAAAGACGTAAGTCTGAGTTTAGGAATAGTGCTTATGCCACGTGGCAGGGTCGTTCTCGTGGCTATTATTGTTCTATATATCACGCAGTGTGTTATATTAATATTACTCTGAAGAGTTTTATCTCATGTAGTAGTCGACTATCAGATACTCTCATATTCATCTTTATACCTTATTAGATATGTAATCTCTCTAGTAGATCTAGTTCCTTTATTATTTTTTATTGTAACAGATCAATGACCAATCCAATTTGAATTAAAATGAGTAATATTTTTTTTTATTTATATCAGTTCAGGTATCGTCATTACGCAGTGTGCATCGTTGCGCTTGTTATTTATGTTAGCTGGGCGATAGATATGTAGTACCTCCAGTCAATAACACTCAATATCCAACTGTATGCGTGCAAGACTCATGTTAGATAAAGTATTGTATGAATGTAATTTTGTGTAAATGTGGGTGGTAAATGGACCTATTACAAACTATTTATATGAGTAACATCCAAATGAGTTATATATATATTCATAGTTAAGAACTTTTACGATATCATGAGTTATGGGACTTATTTATGAGTTATAATAATGCTCATTTTTTAAGTCTAACAGAAAATTTACTTCTACATCCCGATACTATATATATGTAGTATAAGTTCGTTAAAGTTCTTTTAGTATATAGGGTAGACTGAAATATGTTACATATTAATCTGAAAATAGTGTTTGTATTCCATAGTTATCTCAGATAGGTCTCTTTTCAGACTCACTATCTAGTATAGATAATAAGTTATATTAATCAGTGATATTCCCATAAAGGTAGAAGTCGAATGTGAGAAAGTACCCCTAAGCATTATACTTAAACTGCTATATCTCTTATCTTTATGTGATCTTATAATATAACTAGAGATCTGCGATTTTAATGTATATTTAGGGTGAATATCCATCAGTAATCTTTATATAATTTGTTATACGGTATATTAATGTTAGTTCTTCATCTCTTTACGGCGTGAGCACTGTATTCTTGGATAATGTTGTGGAATAGCTCATGAACACATCTTGTGCTTGAGGTACGTATCATTCACACACACTACCTCGGTTGACATTTGTTAAAAATGGGTTTCCATTTTGCCGCACCTTGTTCTTTCTTTTTTGACTTTCCTTTTAATGAGAGCATCATAGTCCTTAACCATGCGAATGAACGTTATGACTTATGACATATTTTGTTGTAAATCGATTAGAATGTGAAACCTCTCCTAACCTAACCTAGCCTACTTAATCCTTAATCCTACCTAACCCACCTAGCGCGTAACGATAGCCTTTACCGTAGGAGGCTCACTCAATTAACACTATCCTACACTGTGGTGTTACACTCCCCCATATCGCGCTGGGCCTACTATACACAGCCTTCACTAGACCGTACCCCCTACACCTAGCCTACACCCCAGGGGCCTATTCATGCTATTTCCTACACCTGCTCACTATTCCTCCATCCCGCCTTCTTGACTCAATTTACCAAGGTTATCTCGCTCGTTACACATAGCTTTTTAGGTAAGGTACTCTGTTCATGCTATCACATAGAGGTCATGTAGGTATTCTCTATTACTCGACTTGTATGAAATATCCAGTACTTAGTGTTCCATAGCCAGCAGGCGACAAGCCGCCGACGACAGACACACACAACGTCATAGACACGACACAAACACGGCGCCTTACTTACTCTTATTAGACATTTTACAGACTCATTTTTTTTATTGCCATATAGGGCGACTGCTTAATACTATCTCGCGAGCATGTACTTACATACCTAGATGTAACTAACCTCTCTGTGTGCTCACACTCGCTGACTCTCTCGCGCCTACATCACGCTCTTCGGCTCAAACTATACATCTCTAGTGTGTTAGAATGCATCAAATCTTTGCCTATGCTCTAATCATTTCATCGCTCAGACTTGAATTACTTCTCTAGCCTTTTAATGCATAAACATATTGGGTACTATATTTGTACGTTCATTATCTTAGTATGTAAACTTGATTTCTATTGGTAGACGTCTCATTCGCTGTTTATCGCATCTAGTCACTCTTCAGTTAACGTGGATCTAACATCCTTATCTTTTATTGAAACATCTATTTATATATATATTATACTATTTATATATATAAATACATTTTATTTTTCTTAAACAACTTTTTAAAATTGGCTATTGTATAGAAGAATATTGCCAGAGTCTGTGATCTATCGATGTAGTATACATTCTATATTTTGTAATAATTTTTCTATAATTATTTTGATAGATTATTATTTAAATCCTTTTTGGCGTGTTACAGTCATCTCTTATAGAAGCTGTCAACATAGGGTCACCAGTAATCACGACTCGCGTAGTTACCTTTTGACTACTCTGGAAACGGAAAGTTTTGTCACCTTCTTATACTTTACTGGTTTTACCTGCTGTTGTGAAACTTCGGTCGATCGCTCTTTATCTGCTTTTTTCTCAACTGTCTTATCTACTTTGATCAGTATGAAACTCAACTATTTTAAAATTGCTCAATCCCTATTGACCACTGTTACTTCTAATGCAGATACAATCATCAGTTTGTGGAAAATCGAATAGATGGAGTAACCTCTAGCGCCGAACAGGGATTCACGATATGAATTCATGATATTACTTTGCTTTTCTGCTTCATGTTTAGAATCTTTACTTGATGTTTTACTACGCTGATTACAGGTGCATCTAGGCTTACATGACATTTTAATTTCCATTAACTAGCAATCAGTGACCAATATACCTACACGTTAAGCAGTATATCAAATCAGTTTATACCTCGATAATATGATGTAGATTCTATAACATAATCTCAGAGAGATTGATTGATGTGCTTTTGTGTTTCTTTCCGGCTTTTTTCACTTAGTTGTATTCTTATCTGTTTACTCCTGCTTATGGATACCTTCTTATTACTAGTTCTCTATCGCTACGGTTCATCTTATAAATCAACATCCGCTACTATCATTCCTCTCTCTCAAAAGGCCTAACGTTCACCTCCAGTAAATCATAGCGTGTAGCTTATCGTATGCTATCCATGGCGCTTGGGTTTAGGAGCATTTCGGTTTCAGGCTTTTTTGCTTACAGACTTCTGCGGACTTTCTGCTTTATTCATGCTTTAACTCAATGCCTTTACTGCTTTAACGCACATTACATTACATACCTTAACGCAGACGCAGTAAATCATAGAGGTGTTTAGACATACTGCACACAAGGGAATTAAGTATGCTTTTGTTTTACTGCTTTCTGGCTTTAAGCTTTCTGCTGTTAACTGCATTTACTCACTGCCTTTAGCGCTTTTAACTCACTGCATTAGCATAACTTAACAGCAGGGTAAATCAGTAAATCAAAGAGGTATACCTAACACCTAAGGATAGCTGATATCTCATTTTAGCCATCTCATCTCTCGTGCTCTCCCTGCTTCTAAGCTTTCTGCTTTACTGCTTTAATTCTCTTTTACTGCTTAACTATCTGCTTTACTCTTTAACTCTCTGCCCTTTACTGTTTTAACTCATAATTTATTAACATTATGGTTTTTTATGGTGTTTTAATACTTTTTTATTTTATTATTATTTTATTATTTCTTATATTTTTATTATTTTTTTTATTTCTATTATTATACTTAGTGTTATTTACTTCATGGCTATTGTTATTATTGTAGAGCACACATAAAAACACACACCACACACACACACACACCACACAACACAACACGCATACGCACACACACACACCCACACACATACACACAACACACACACTCACTCACACAGAAGGAATGTATTTATTTAAAACATTTTATGTCTTTACTAACATAATTGACATTTATATTACTCATTCCAATATAACTAAAATTATTTCAAGTTTCTTAAAACTTCTATATAAATCAATCATTATCTTTGAACACATTTATTATTGATTGTTAATACTTTTTGTTTATTAAATTTTATAAACAATTCTTGTTTTTAAAAAACTTTTACTACAAATTTTTATGAAATTTTATTCAAAAACATTTATATTTTACGTACCTTAAGCAATAAATTCAGTATCCGGTAGGTCAAGCCCTGCACCCCCATCTACACCAAGCTTATGCCACGTTTTGTTCTATTGAGTTACTGCTTTACATCATACTCAAGTTCAGTATTTAAAAGAACAAAATACCTAACTTACTTCAAAAAACTCTCTCTTAGTCAAGAACAATTTTGCCCATCTCTATTTAAAATACAATTTTCACTTACATATATATATTAGTACCTGTTAACTAAAAATTTCAGTTTTTTTAATCAATTTGGCTTTCCTTTATTATTATTATTATTATATATGTACATTTCAAATCCATCATCGGAGAACACAACAAGCCCGCACTCGATACAGAAACGAACTGATCCTCTCTCTGTAAATGTGTTTGAATAACTACTTGGCTAATTTAGGATAATCCTTTTGTATCCCGGGGCGATTTAACCTATCCAGGTCAAAATGTATATTTTCAAACTGACTTTTTCTGGTAAAATGTGGAAGCAAATAACTGCGCGTTAGGGCCTAACTTTAGGTCTAATTTAGGATAAGCCTTTTCGTATCCCAGGTTGATTGAAGCTATACCAGGTCAAAAGCTAAAACTTATTTTTCCCACAACTCTTGTTATTATATTCTTTTAAATATATTTCAAACTGAAACCATGCTGGTCGGTAAGGTCCTTAGAGGAAAAAGGAAAGTTTCCTTACCTTGGTATTGCGGAGTAATCCTACTATCTCTTATGACCTCGTATGTGATTGGTCGGGAATATATTTTCGTCTTTTGAAAATTAAACTTTGTTCTTTAAACTTGTATAATAGAGCAGGTGTGTATGCTGTTTTATTATCTTTTAGAACCCAACTCATATTTTATAATCATAGTCATTTTAGCTGTTAGCGGTGCACAAGTTATCTGAGTTGTTTTAAAAATGTTATTTTCTAATGGTGTATATCATATTATAATACAATACTTACATTGAGGAATACTTATTAATTTCACTAGAATAGATAATATTATTCCATAGTTCATAGCTAACCACCAGGGCTCAGCGTGAGCCCCACCACGCAAAGTCAGCCAACCCGCACCCGCTGAGTGCGTTCCCGCCGCGTCCCGACCCGCTCGCCGTACCTGCCGCGAGTGCGCCCGCAGGCCGCATATTTCGCCAGTTCCGCCGCCGCGTTGCGCCGCAGGCCGCATATTCCCACGCGATGAAATATATTATATAATATATATATATATATATATAAAATATTATTTATAATTTATATATATTTATATATATATTATATTTATTATTTATTTATTATATATACTATATATATATGTATAATTGGTGTGCGGAGTGAGTGTCAGTGTCTAATGGGGTGAATGTAAGGTCGATATGTAGTGCGTAAGCGTGACTGTTCATACTTTTTTAACCTATTTAGTACTTTCTCCGATTCCGTCAATGGTAATTGAACTGCTTGTGTTTTACCATTTATATCGTTTAAATATTGAAGCGCAATTTTCATGAGTCATCAAAGATGAGCCAACTAAAGCTGAGGTACAAGCTAGTATTTTAAATTTGAGGCATCCAGCTGAGGCATCAAAGTGAGGTATCCAAGTTGAGGATTCAAAAGCTAAGCATCATTCATATTTAGCATGACGTTGAGGCTTCTAAATTCAGCCATCAGGTCCCTATCTAGTGTATTGTGTGTTTGTGTAAGTGTGTGCGTGTGTGTGAGTATGTGATGGGTTTCTAAATAATACTAACCATAGGTGAAGTAATAACCCTAAGGTTATAATTTAATAAATAAAATTAAAATGTTTTACAAATTATAAGCTATATGTGTAAGTGTGTTAGTGAGTGTGTAAGTGTGTGTGTGTGTATGTGTGCCGTGGTTTTTTGCATTTGTGTTTAAATAAATAACAATAGGCCTGAGTAGTTGCGCTTTAAATATAATAATACAAAAAATAAAATGTTTTAATAATTATACGTTATATTGTGTAAAGTAAGGGATTTTGTGTGTGTGACTGTGTGAGCGTGTGTGTGTGTGTGTGTGGGTATGGTGCGTTGTTGGTGTTGAGGTGTTCTAATAAATTTTCCACATTGATTTTAAACCTAAGTGATAATAATAATAAAATAATGGTTTTTAATTATACGTTATATGTGTAAGTGAGTGTGGAGTTGTGTGTGTGTGTGTGTGTGTATGTGTTGCGTGAGTGTGTGTGTGTGTTCTAAATTATAATTCGCGCCGGGAATATTGCGCCTGCGGGGCGCACGGGCGGGCGGCAACGCGGAAGTGTTCCGCCTGCTGGCGCACGCGGGGGCGAGGACGCGGCGGGCGGGGGGGACGCGGCGGAACGCACCAGCGGGTGCGGGGTGGCTGACTTTGCGGGTGGGGCTCACGCTGAGCCCTGTGGTTAGCTTATGAACTGTGAATTAATTATATCTATGTCTGTGAAATAATAATTTCCTCAAGTGTAAGTATATTATTTATAATATGAATACACTTAGTAAAATAAAACACTTTTAATACATCAGATAACTGTGCACCGCTTAACAGCTAAACGAACATGATTTTAAAATGAGTTTGGGTCTAAAAGATAATAAACCACACACCTGCTCAAATACAAGTTTAAAGAACAAGTTAATTTTCAAAAAGACGATAAATAATTTCTCGACCAATCACATAACGGGTCAGATAGCGATAAGATTAGCTCGACCAATCACAAGTAAGGAAAACATTTCTTTTTTACCTGCTTAAAGGACTTACCGATCCAGCATGTTCAGTTATGAAAATTTATTTTATAAAGAATAATATAATACAATTGATACTTCTCTAAACTGGAATTACCTTTTGACCTGGATACAGAAAAGGATCCGCCTGCGATACAAAAAGGCTTATCCTAAATTTGACTAAATTTAGGCCTAACGTAGGGTTTATGCAACCACTTTTAGAGAGGGAAAAGTCAGTTCGAAATATATTTTGACCTGGAGTTAGGGTATCTAATCGCCCGGAGAACAAAGAAGGATTATCGAAAATTAGGCATTAGAGTTATTTCAAACACATTTTACCGAGAGAGGTCGTTTCGTTCTTCCTGTAAGCGAGTGCGGTGTTGTTCTTTTTCGTGATGGATGTTAACTGTATATATAATAATATAATAATAAAGAACAAAGACAAATTATTAAAAACTTTGAAATATTTTAGTACAAAACCGAATGAGTAATATCAATGTATATGGATGCTTGCTATGGTTTGAATAAAGAGCTGTAGATAAGATTTGAATAAAATACATTGATTATCTAGCAGAGAAGAACTTATTTGGTTCTTTTAATATTCATGTACAAAGCTAAAGATTGATGTAAAGCAGTAAGTCAATAGAACCAAAACGTGGCATAGCTTGGTGTACGAGGGTGCTAGGGGCTGACCTACTGATTACTGATTTATTGCTTTAAGGTACATTAAATATTATGTTTTTAATAAAAATTTCACTAGAAATTTTAAGTAAAAGTTATTTTAAAACTGATAGTTCTAAAAATTTATTAAACAAAAAGTATTAACCAGAGTAATGAATAAATTCTTTTGTTCAAAGATAATGATATTTAGTTAAGAAGTTTTAAGAAACTTTTGAAATATTTTAGGGTATATTTGAATGAGTGAATATAAATGGTACGTGTGTAATTAAAAAACCAAATGTGTTAATAAAATTGATACGTTATTATGATGTAGTGAGTGGTGGTGATGGGTGTGGGTGTGTGTGTGTGCGTGTGCGGTGTGTGGGTGTGTGTGTGTGTGTGTGTGTGGTGTGTGTGTGGTGTTTGTGTGTGTTAAATAATAACAATATGCCTGAAGTAAATAACACTAAGAGTTGTTCAACATTTCTGACAGAGAATAAGTTAACTGTGGGATTGAATCAAAACAATAATAAATAAATAAAAGATTACAACAAATAAAAACACTAATGTAAAATAAATATATGAGTTAAACCAGTAAAGCCGAGAGTTTAAGCAAGTAAAGCAAATAGGGAAAGCAGTATAAAAGCAGAAAGTTAAGCAGTAAGCAGAAAGTTAAGCAGTAAAGCAGAAACAAGCATGCTAATCCCTTAGGTGTTAAGTAATGGTGATTGAATTTACTGATTTACTGCTTTAGTTATGTAATGTATGTTGAGTTAAGACAATAAATATATGAAGTTTAAAAGCAGTAAAGCAGAAGTTTTTAAGCAGTAAAGCAGTAAAACAAAGCTACTAATCCCTTGTTGCCTATGTAAACCCTATTGATTTCCTCGATTGTACTGCTTTAAGGTATGTAGTTTGGTCATGTGAATGCACAGAAAAGGGGATAGTTGAGGCAGTAAAGCAGAACGTTAAAGCAGTAAAGCAGTTTAACAAAAAAGCATACTACTCACCTTGTTGCTATGTAAACCTTAATTGATTTTACTGAATTTACTGCTTATAGGTATGCTCATGTTGGTGTAGTTAAGTGAGTTAAAGCAGTAAAGCAGTTGAGTTAAAGCAGTAAAACAGAAAGTTAAAGGCAGTAAGCAGTAAAACAAAAGATACTAATCCCTTTGTTGTAACATTTCTATTGATTTACTGATTTACTGCATTTAAGGTTGTATTGTATGTGAGGTTAAGTGAGTTTAAAGCGTAAGCAGGAGTTAAAGCAGTAAAAACAGAGAGTTAAAGCAAGTAAAGCAGCTAAAACAAAAGCATACAATCCCTTTGTTGCTAGGTAAACCTCTATTGATTACCTGATTTACTGCTTTAAGGTTAATAAATGATATGTGAGTTAGTGAGTTAAGCAGTAAACAGTGAGTTAAAGCAGTAAACAAAAGCAGTAAAGTAGTAAAACAAAGGCTACTAATCCCTTTGTTGCTAGGGACAGTTTTGTTTACTGATTTACTTGTGTTACTGTTTTTGTAAGTGAATTGATTTTAATAAAATTTCGTACCATTGTAGTAAAATAAAATGGTTATATATCAGACACTCTGAAAATTTTTTCTTCTACATACAAATTTTAAAAATTTATAAATTAAAGTATAAGTAACAAGTATTAAGTAAAAATGTTTTTAATAATATGTTTTAAATGAAATATAGATGGTATCAAAGAGGACGTCATCAAAGATGAGTCATCAAGGTTGAACCTTCAAAGTTGTACCTTTCAAAGTTGAGGCAGTAATGCTGAGGTATCAAAGTTGAGGATTCAAAGTTGAGCATCCAAAGGCTTGAGGATCAAAATAATCGAGTGTGGTGATGTACGTGTAGTGTATCTGTGTGGGGTGTGATGTAGGGTATTATGGTTTAATGTACGGTCGTATGGTTAAGGTAGCTTCTATCAAGTATAAGTGCTTATAAGTGTATAGTGTGTATGTATGTGGGTGTGTGTGTGGTTGTGTGTGTGCGCTGCTGGACAAGTTAGGAGATCCAAACAGGTCAGGGACCTACATGACCTCATGTTAGCCAGGCCCTAGCCAAGGCTACGGCATCAGTGGCCTGGCTGCAGCTCAAGGCGGCGGTGAACACCGCTGAGTGATAGGTAGCTGTAGGACTGGGTGTAGGCTAGGGTGTTAGTGACGCTAGGTGAGGGCTGTGTGTGGCCAAGGCGTAGGTGTAGCCTGGTAGGTTGGTTTAGGTTAGGTTAGGTAGGCTAGGTTAGGTTGGTTGGTTAGGTGTAGGTTAGGTTAGGGTTGGTTCAGTTTTGTTGGGTTAGTTAATTGAGGGAGATGTAACAGTCTCGTGATAGGTTTAAGATATTCAAAAAGGGCCTATGCTTAAAGAAGACCGTAGTCAAAAAATTACGTGGGCAAAATTACCCATAGGTATCTGTCAAGGGTTGTGTTCGTGATTGTGTGTGAGCGTACGCGCACGTGTGTGATGTATGTCGAAATATCAAAGATGGGCTAGGCCCGAAAAGGAAGGATAAAAAATTACCCTCTAAGCACAATAATATTTATATATATATATATATTATTAATATATATATATTACAATATATTTATATATATTATATATATATATATATATTATATATTATATATTATATATATATATATATATATATAATATTATATGCGCTTGAGCATGTTTGGTTTGTGGTTTGACTGGGAAAGTTTGTTTTTAAAAAAAAAGCCACGTCGTTACTTCGTTGCGACGATACCTAAATCCAAAAATAAAAATAAAAATAATAATTACGCAAATATTCTAATATTAAATATAAAAATAATTAACATATCTCAAATAAAATGAAATAATAATTCAAAAAAATGAATAAATTTTTCGATATTAAAGAGGATAAAATAATAGCACGGACGTCTGCCACGTGGTACTCTCTTCTTTCTCTCTCTCTCTCTCTCTCTCTCTTAATAATATATATATATATATATTATATATATATATATATTATTTATATATATCATATTATATATTATATATAATATATATATTTATATTTTTATTTATATTATATACTTAATATTATTAATATATATTATTTTTATTATTATTATATTATTTTATATTTTTATTATTATTATTATTATTATTAGGTTTCCACGGCACGCTTAAATTGACCTGATTCCAAAATATCTCAATACCAGATCTCACGTTTAGAGGTGTTGGACTGAAGGTCTTAAATTTGCCCGAGAGGTGGGTATTCGTATCCTTTCGGTGGCATATATTTTGATTTATGACCGATGGGGAATTCGAACATATAAAAACGGTGAGGCTTGAGCTGGTAAGGAAGTTTAAGCAACGATGAAAAGGGACTGTGAAAATCGTGACGTATATATATATAGTGAAGTGATTTTTGAAAATTCTCTAAAATGTAATTCTGCAGTCAATAAAATATGGTCTCAAGTTTTAATAAAACGATTTGTTTTATACTTTTATATCTCGCCACGAATAATTTCAAGTTAAACATAATAATGAATTGAACAACGTATGACAAGTACACCTTAGCTATTGACCTTTCTACTGCGGTTTCTTTGTGCGTGGTTTCTTTGCGACGGGACTCGCGCGAACTCTGTTAAAAACACGCGACGACTCGGGGCCACCAACGATTGCGGAACTTGCTAAAAAACGCGACGATATGTGTGACGCTGAATTTGCGATTCATCCGACGATTTGAAAAATTATGGCGAAGATAACAAACGTTATAAACAAAATGGCGGACGCACAAGCAAGGTTGACACCATTAAATAAATAAATAAATAAAAAATAAAAAAAAAATTAAAAAAAATAAAAAAACAATAAAAATAAAAAAAATAAAAAAAAAAAAATAAATAAAATCTAAAAAATAAAAAAAAAATAAAAAAAAAAAACACCCATGAAGGTAGCTGAGTAAAAAATATCCACCTGATTAGCGATTGTGCTCATCGCTGGTCAGGTGGTCAGCACGAACGGAATGACTCCCCTACTACTGGGGAAGTGCCGGTTTGATACCCAGGGTTACGGAGGCAGAGCCTAATTTTTTGGGGTATAATCAATACCGACACCCCCCCCCCCCAAAATAAAAAAAAAATTAAATTTTTCAGAGTCCAGGAACGAATTATTTAAAACAAATAATAATAATAATGGAACCGGACAGTTTTAAATATTTTGAATAGTTAAAAAGGGTGAGTGGTGTGCTCCTTTTAATGCGTTGAGGTGCGGTGCGATGCGATGCGATGCGACACAATTCCAGTGCCCCTGTGCGGTGCGGGGCCAAAAATTCCGGTGCCCAGACAAGCGAACTATAAATAAATAAATTAATAGAAGCGAAAGAAATTGGGAGCTTATGCAATTGGAAAGAACCTTCATATAATAGTAAAGGATTCAATTTATATATATATATATATATATTATATAAACTACCTTTATATTACGTGTTCTTTATCATATATTATATATATGTATTATATATTATATAATTTATATATTATATATCATATAATCCCATTATATATATTATTATATAATATAATATATATATAGTTTATATATTTCTAGTTTCTAATTTCATAGTTTTATTCTTCTAGTTTCTAATTTTATTCCTGTATTTTAATTATTTTAACGACTTTTCATACGTCGTTTTATCCCCATTGCGAGGGTACACCACGGCGTGGATGGTGAGGACCACAGGAATCGAACTTTAAGACCGGCTATCCAAAACCAGCGCCCCAACGTGTTCGCAGGGTGGGTTTTATTCTTAGGCCCCCTGGTAGATAAACTCCAATGTCTACGCAGTAAGCGATGACAGCGTCTCTCTATGCAATAATATTATATAAATGTATATTATATAATATATTATATAATTTTCTTATATATATATATATTTATTTATTATATATATTATATTATTATTGAAGCAAAAAAGAGTTCATACACCGGCACCATCCCGGTGACCCAAAATATGTCCCTCATTCCCTCATTCCCTCATGCATGGGTGTTGTCAAGATTCATATATATCATTATAATTATATATTATATATATATACCTATATTATTTATTACTATATATATATACTATATAATTATATATTATATATATTATATATATTACTATTTATTTCTTTATTTATTATATTATTTTATATATATTTATTATTAATATCTATATATTTATTATATATATATATTATAATACTATATTTATATATATTTATTAATATTATATATATTATATATATATATATATACCTATATATTTCTTTCTTTTTCATCTTCCTCTTTTCCCTAAGACTGGGGGTAAGTTGCGTTACATGCACTCGGAGAAAGAAAGCAGTAGAAGAATAGAACAAAAGTCGAAAAGAAAGCCCAGGCCTTACCGCCCCCTCTGTACTATTAATTAGTGAGAATCGTCGCAGTCAGAAATCCCCCTAGAGTCTCACGGGACCGCGACGGACCTCCACTATCATATCGTCAGTGTAGGTTCATCCCTTGGCCCAAGTCCTACCACCATACCCCTCTCACAAAAACCCCGCATTTCACTCCTATTATGCACCTTATTCTCGCCTTTGCCAAAATCACATTTCTCTCCTTCAGACCACTCTTTTAACTGACTCAATTCACTTTTGCTTCGGTCTCCCAGCCGTCTTCTGGTCCTCGTATTCCCAACACACTCCCACTATACATCCGGCTTAAAACAACCGACTATCATTACATCTTTTCCACATTGACAACCATTTCAACATACTTTATTTTAATTCTTTCATTTCCCTTTCTTCCACACCACAAACTCTCTAATACGCTCATTCCTCATTTTATCATCTCGTCACACCTAGCATGCCCTAAGATTGTCCATCTGGAACACATTGAACTTTAGATTATTACTTCTCTAATTCCGACCTTAGTCTTCACACTATACAAATACACAAGGTAACAACATGACCCTCATGTAAAAGACCCTAGCGCACTCAAGAGTTAGTTCCTTCAAGACATTCACAACGATTTAAATGAAATTTGCCACCTTCCTGCCATTTTCACAACTTTCCTAATACACTTTCTGCATCTCCGTCCCTTCTCATTTCAAACATTATGCCTAGCCTAATATTTAAAGACTCGGACATTGTTCCAGCTGCCCACTATCTAACATAACTTCACATTGAGGGCTGTCCTCACTCACAACCATAACTTGACTCTTATCTACGTTTACTTTCAAACCCCTCCTTGTAAACACCTGAAAAATATATTATATTTATAATTATATTATATATATATATATAATATATATATATATTATATATATTATATATTATATTAATATATATATATATTATATATATATATATATTTAATATATATTTATATATATATATATATATTATTATATATATTTATAGGCCTATTATATATATTTATTAATCTTATAGTTATATTATATATATATATATATTAATATATTATATTTTTATATATATATATATAATTTATTATAATATATTACTATATATTATATATATATGTCTTAGATCCAATTTCTACTATTTTTAAATCGCGAAAATAAACGCTCAACACTCGCTTGAGAGTGAGGCAAAGCTGTATCTGGTAAGCAACATCTTCTCCAATATCTTTGGATTGTTAAGGGATTGACTTTGTAGCATTTTAAATTTTATGTTGGTCGGTCTATCTAATGCATCATGGAATTCTACTCTATATTTTTCTAGAGGATTTTTTGGTTGAAGGTCCTTAATGGTTGATCTTCTTTATCAATCCCTTTTCTGCAAGCTTCAATTGGTAGAATTCTCTATCAAATTTGGCTTCTTCATCTTCGTCCGACAAGATACTACAAGAAAAAAATTCCAGAAACTGATGAACTGCTGACTCTGATTCCTGTTCGATAGTGTTATTCATTTTAGTCTCTGAGTCGTAAAGGCATTCCAACTTTTATATTCAGACCTCGTACTTAGGAGATTACACTGTGGCATTACAGCAGACTGGCTGAAGATTATTTTGTTTTCGGTCAACATTCTCTCCATTATGTAGATGGAATATTTCATGTCATTTGCTAAAATCTCTTCTTTATTTATGAAAGCATAAATTAGACGCTTCAATTCTCGAGGAAATTTTCCTGCAGTCAAATCCCAGGCTTGATTTTTTCTTTGATGTAAGGTAAGGATATTTGTGATTGCCTGAACCGCCCCTTTTTTTGTCTGCTCCGGCTCCACCCCCCAAAAACATCGACCTCGGCTCCACCTCCCCCAAAAATTTCGGCTCCGGAGCCCTGATTAAAACCGCCGTTCCTGCGTGCAAGAATCTGAATGTTCTTCGTCATATCCACTACACTATCCCGGTAACCTAAAAGGATACCTTCATCTTAGTTTAGACGGTCAATCTCGACCTTGGGATTGATAACCCGCCGTGAAGTTTTTTTTAACAATCTTAAATCGCCACCCTGGCTTTCCCAAGTTTTTTTATTGTTAAGACTTTATTTCAGAAATAGAGCGATTGTTTTTTTGATTGACTCTCGCGACCTATGCCAAGACTTGAGAGTCATGCATGGTATTGACATTTCGACTCGCACGCGAACCTGTGGTTCTAATCCCGGAGTGGACACGTTTCTTTGCCTTTCTATTATAGATCTTTTTATTTTCACTATTCATAATAAATAACGATCCTCTACTCTTTTGGATCGTTGTCAGTTATACGTACTGTAACGTAATTGCTAATGAAACCTATGTATTGATTCTTAGCTTATTTATAGCTCTCTAAATTATAAATATACATTAACATATCTTTATTTTATATCTATATATATTTATTTTACATCTAATAAATTATATATATATATATATATATATATTATTATTATATATATATTTGAAGGGGGGCATGCTTACTTTGTGATGAAACATGTATAATTGGGAATCCAGGCGCGTAAAAGCTCCACATGAGGGAGGCCTTTTTGGGTTACCGGGATGGTGTAGTGGCTATGATTGTCACTTGTATGCCTTCCTATTTTACATCTCTTTATACCTTAAATCTGCTAAATTGTTTTACTTATAATACTATAATATTATCAGAGTGAGGCACCCCGATCATTAGGGGTAGTCGCTAGCGCACCTCCACAGCCTCGAGAAACGTAGTTCCCGCTGCGCTTCCTCCGACCCTTTCAGACCATCAAACACGCTATCGAAATCCGCACGTCCGACGAGTCTTCCCACTATATATGTGCGATCATTCACTATAAAATATCTACCTTATTTTTTAATCTAACGGTATATCTATTCTTTCCGAAATTATTTAAGAGATATCTTAAATCTCTTAATATTGTTATGAAATACTCTGGAAACAGCATATGTATTTCAATTTCATCTCAAATGTACTTATTGTGCTTTGCCTCGCATCTCATGTGTCTGGCTTCGAAGGACAAGAGGCAGATGTTCCTTTAACTATATTTACGTGCGTTTCGCAAAAAGTAGGTGTTTCAATGTGATATAAAGACGTTTGTAAGGGCGTAATTTATTCTTGACCTCTTTGCTATCAAAATTAATCTACCTACCAATACTATAATGATCTCGATCTTTGATGCGCGGCGCAGAGTTATTACTACGGTTTTGGGTGGTTATTTTATTTTGATGAACATGCATCTTCGAACAAATTCTATTCGGCCTGTGTGGAAAGGTGGAACGGATTAACCTGTCGTGCTTTGCTGAGAGGAGGCGTGGTGTTAGATTTCCACATATCCAGCGCGAGTCCATTGTGTGCTAATTTAAGGTATCCCCTCACCAAAATCATATCTGCCTGGCCATTGCTTGAAATATCTTTGACCACCCTGTTCACCCATTAGTCTATTCGTCCAAGACTTTAGTAGAATCATTGAAAGCCTCGACTACTTTGCAGATTCTTATGTATTGCTATCGCAGTTATGCTTCTCTCAGGTAAGCAGTGTTTTATTATATATAGTAATATAAATATGTAAATTATATATTTTCATTTATATATATATATAATCATATATATATATATTATATATATTATATATTAATATATTATGAGATAATTAATTTATTATATATATATACAATATTAAATAAAAATATACCTATTTGCGTTATCTTTATGTTAATCTGTCGTCGTCTGTCGTAGCTGACACACCCTATAATATAGCTACCCCTAATCTAACCTGATAATAGATAAAATATTCAAGCTTATTTACTAATATATAAATATTATATATACTATATGATATATTATATATATATTATATTTATAATTAATATATATATACTATATATATTATATTTGGGTTTTACACAGAATTGATTTAGATATGGCCTTCTATTATTTAGTCAATAAATAATTAAATAAGTTATAGATGAGCGGCAATGAGTCCATCTCTATAGCGATAGTTGAAGTCATTCAATTGTTACTTTTCATAGGATTATATGTGATGGTTATATAGGATATCCCTTATTATATCGAGTGAGTTTGGGCTACGCCCTTGTGAGTTGTAAATTGGGAAGTTTACTATTATTAAAAAATCATAAAGTTCCTTAAACTAAGTATAATTAGTTATAAACTTAAATAAAAATTTATTATTTTCTATATATTATACCTAATAGAATATTGCTTTTTAATAGATGCTCCAACTAATATTGTTCTTTTTTTGAAGAACGAAGCCCGCTGCGGGAACAAAAGAGTTGGAAAAAACTTTTTTTTGATCCGCACGTGCAAGTCCGGTCTATTTCGCTGAACCGCCTAACGCCCATCCGCGGTAGTCGAACCGGGGTTATCCTGCTGAGACTCAGCCTCCGGTTCGGAGGCGCCTCGCGCGACTAAAAGGCGGAAGTGACCCACCTCCTTTTTCTTAATCAATTTTTTTGTTATAAAGTATTATTTATTATGTCCTATATACGGTTATTTTCTATTATATATATTTATATTATTACTATTATACTATTATATATAATTTACAGCTATTATACACCACCCTCAATCACGAGCAGAAGCAACCTAATACATAGATTGTCAGTGTACTCATTTATGCCGTCGAGACAGCGAAGACCATAGCCGATGAGGGAGAATTAGTTATCACATTCTCCCACCCGTTCGGTTGCGAACCTGGGATCCCTTCACTTTCTATATATATATATATTATTATTATATTATATATTTAATATATATATATATATTTATTTATATGTGACTGTTTATCTATTTGTACTAATAGTTCAGTTCTACGTATACTAAATAAATATAATATTCTATTAGATTTTGACCTTTCAGAGCAGTTTTAACCCATTGACTGTGCGCAAGGCGCATCAACATGCACCGGAAACTGAAAAAGTAGCCAGGTTATAGAATGATGAATTACGATTGCAACCAAAAGAACACGCCAGCCTTCCGCCCCATTCTATACCTTAATTAAGTAGATTAGATCGTAAGTTAGAAAATCCCACCCTTAAGAGCATCACGAGACCCGAAAGACCCTCACTTTGGCATCTCGTCAATGAGGGTTCACCCTTGGCCCAGTTTGGCCCACAACCATACCCCTTTCACAAACCCCGCCATTCACTCCTATTATGATGCATTTCCTTCTCGCCTTTGCCAAACTCACATTTCCTCCTTCCTACGCATCTCTTAGTGACTAATATTCACTTTATTTCTTCGGTTCATCCCAGTGGTGCGATTCCCGCACACTCTTCACCACTATTATACTTTATTCCCGCAATTAAATCAAAACTGACTATATCCATCTTTGCACTAATATATGACCAAACCAGACTCTCTAATGTACTTTTATATCATTCTCATCTGCTAACCGCCTTATTTTCTTTTCTTTACCCCACAACTCTTTCTAATGCGATTCTACGAACCGTCATCTTTATAACAAATTGTCTAACGCTTCGCAGATCTGAAAACAGCTCCTAAAAATCCTCTATATATATTATATAGTATATATACTGTAATATATTTATACATATTATATATTGATATATTATCCTCAATTATATTATAATTATATATTATATATATATATCATATTGATATATATACTAGGTTTAAGTATAATATTTTATTGATTAAAATATATACCTATATATTTATAAATTTTATTAATAGAAATATTATATATATTATACATATATAATATATATTATAAATATATATTAAATATTATATATACTATATGTATAATAAGTAGTAATAATTATGTATATATTTTAATTTATATTATTGATATATAGGTTATTTATATATTAATATAGTATTATATATATATATATATATATATTAATAAACTAGTTTCCCAACGTTTTAACACCATCTTAATTTTTCTTCCATGCCCAAATCTAGCATCTTCCGTGCACAAAGAAATCATTTTAATCAACCTTGACACAATATTGATATCTGATCCTTTAAGAAAGATATATAATGCAAGGATTTTCAACAATATTTAGTATGTATTCCTTTGCAAATAGACATAAGGTATTATATTAAAAAAAAATTAAAAGAAATAAAAATTTATGGTTATTAATTTTTTTAAAACTCTTAAGAAGCTCACACCCCTTAAATTCATAATTTTTGAACGCTTTCTTTCAAAGTTTTCAAATTATAAAGTAAGCTTGTTTAACTTTAACATTGTTCTTTTGAAATGATTTGAAAGTTTGGAAAATCATCTTGGGGAAAGAGTCCACTTAAACATCGAAAGATTCTAATATGAACATTGTGAGTGCACAAACTTTCCAATTGCAATCAGCTTTGAAAACTTTGAAAATGGACGATGCCTTTAGGTACGACTTGAGGTGAAGGATGCGTTGGTGGCCAAATTCTTTGTGCATTGTAGTGAATGTAGATTTTAAATTTAATCTTCACTGTTAGTTATAATTATCATTTGCTTGAGATGTAGACTAGATACTTGTTAGGGCAACCAGTATCAAGGCTGGTTATGAAGTTTCCCGGGCGACATCCGTTTTACGTCACCGGCTTGCTGGCCCGTCGTGAAAACCTTTCTCTTTTACCACTATAAAAATATATATCAGAATTTTTCAAGTTTGAATTATCAGGGTAAGGCATGCCTCACATTAGCTACTGTTTTTGTATGAAGTTACCAAGAAGTTTTTTGCTCATTTTTTTTAAATCTAAACTCGTTTGGTTGGAGTTTTCATGCAAAACTGCCACTATTGTACGACGGGTCTTAAGATTAAGACCTGCAAATAGGGCTAAGGAAGAACATCTTAGTTAAATTCAAATCTAATACAGCTAAAATTACTATATTTTATAGAAGAGTTTAAACTTCTGAGATCAATCTATAATATATAATTATTAATGTATTTGTTTTATAATAGTTGAAATTATTATAATTGCAGTATAATTATAAATTTTATTAAAATTGCTTAAATTTTAAATATTAATGGTATTATGTTTGCGGCTCAAATACACAAAATTGTTGCAATTAGTAGCCCCTTTTCAGAAATGAACTCTATTGCTGTATGAAATATACACACCCCTTTCACTTTTTCAGCATTCACGCTGAAAGGTAAATTGCAAATATTAAAACATATCAGTAGAGAGAAACGATTAAGAAAATATGAATATACCTGACCTAAATCTTTGAACCAAACCAAGATTTATCAACATTTTAAAAGTCTAAGAATACTTGTATAAAGATCACATTTGAAAACTCCCCAATTGACCTAAGTTTGTGGATGTTTTCTGCTTTCGTTAATAAAATTACATTCGAATTATAAGTCTCAAGCTATTTTAATGACGCATTTAAGACATTAATGTCTTCAGTAATATATAATAAATGAAATATAAATTAAATTTAAAAAAAATATTTTTTTCTACATTGAGTTTACAAAAATATTGTGAGATTCATACTTAAAAATCATTGATAATATTATAATATAAAAAATAATTAATTTTAATTGAATATATAATAATATTATACTTACATTAATACTAATTCATATGTTCTCTGAGATTTAACAATGGAATAGCTTTTTAATTGGGGTTTCCATTGTACTTGGCTTGTCTATCACAGTGCACACTAGATCTTTGTTCTATTGATTTAGATTGACTGATCTGGGTATATTTTTTTTTATTATGTATTTTAAGTATCGAGGTCATTGTTCTCTTATAAATAGTGTCGCGAATTTAGAAAAATGTTATTATTTAGTATGGTCTACTTGTTATAGGCTTTACCTCACTCTGTCATCTTGCCCCGTTTCCTGATCAAACACTCCCGGATGCGTAAATGTTAAAAGAGTTGTTAAGTTCGTTCTTACCGGTTTGATTCTGAGATCTTTTTTGCGAAAAGCATTTGACACAGTGTAAACTCTCTCACTCTTACACTATAACCTCACGCCAGAGAGGCGATATAAAAAAAACCGTCCCTAAGTGAATTCCACTTACGCGCCTCCTCCGATTCACGGAACTTTGAAAAGTTTTTTTTTTTAGTTTTTTTTAAATTTAGACAAGTGTGAATCTTTGTCTTGAATACGTAGTGTGTACTGCCACACTTTGCCTCTGAACATAAATAGGAGCTATCCGTATTAACCACCTTGTTTTTATGTATATTACTTATACTCTATATAGAACTCATAGATAAGTATCTACGAAGAGTCTAATTTATTATATGAAACATCTATAGATTGATTTCTATATATATAATTATAAGTAGTTAATTAATTGTTTTGAATGATACGCTTGTCCTTTCCTCAATAGTATGAGTCTTATCTATCTCTTTTCAATTATTTTACGAGGTTATACCTGATCCCGCCCTATTGTTTTTAGTAGCGTATATTATATATATACTATTATCCGCTATCATATGTTTCTGAAGTATTATCATGGGTTATATCTGTATTTACATATATACTGTAATGACTTATATATTATATATATTTATTTACTTAGTTCAGCTAATTATCTCAGCGGCAACCATTGAAAACTTCCTTCCTAGTTCATATTAAGTATTATTAGCTTATTACCTAGGATAAATTTCTAATATATAGTATATTTGTAGGTATAATTTGCTTACATATTATTCCTAAAGCTCTTTTCCTATGGACAATACTTAGACCTGCTAAATCTCTATACTATACCACACACGGTTATTATTATTTAATATATATATATTATTGACATCTAGCATTGAATCTTGCGAAGCTACCTATATATATATACTTATAATTTAGAACTAAAAATGGCTATAGATTCAAGTGTATTTTATTTGTAATACTTTATTCTACGTTTACATGTACTCTATTATATTTTTGTATTAATGAATCATTAATATTTAGCTTATATATAGCATATTATATATTATTATTATCTTAAAATATTATATATAGTATCTTTCTTATTACTATATTGAATTTTGCATAACTTTTTGATTGAATAAGTGCTCGGGTTCCGGGGATAGTATACTCCTCAGTGGTAGAGCATACGATTGCCAACGTTAAGCGATACGGGTCTGGTTTCCACACATGGCTGACGGGTGGGGAGCAATGGAGCGTTTATTCTCTCCTTGGGTTGGCTTCGTCCTGTCGACGTTAATTGGTACACCCGCTACTTATAATGCTAGATGGTGTGTTCTCTGACCTGTACGCTGGTGTGGTGTTTTATCTTAGTAAAATATTTTTTTATCTTAAAATATATATATATACTAATGATTGCAAAAATATTTTGTTTATTAAAGTCTAACTCCTCTTTCTAGATCTAAATTTACCAGTATATTTTAAAAAATTAGGTTTCTCAAGGTTGGCTGTCTTCGACTCGATCTCTGCTAGTACAGACTTATGTGACCAACCCTTTAATCACAAAATTCTCTAATTCTACCGTCTCATGTTGTTTCAATACTAAAAACCGCGTCGTCTCATCTTTATGTGACAAAAGTTTTTTTACAACATTATATTTTACGCTATATCGTTTCGACATAATAAAAAATTTCGCGAGTAACAGTTAACAGTAATATATGTGTGAGAAAAGCATGACTAAATTACAAACAAATGTTATCCATTATGAAGAAGGTAGATAACGCATGCGATCATAAAAAAAGGATTGTAAATATATTAGCTTTCCAAATTCAAATGACACATTAAGAAAACGGGCATTGTTATCTTTGGGGAAAGCTTTTGGCATTTATTGCGTGTTGTCTTTTGCGCTCTCGCTCTGCGTTGTACTAAGTGTCCTCAAAGGTATATATTGTGTACAGAGAACAATAACATTTTAATTTTCGCCAACGTGAGGTCCAGTGGATAACGCACCTCATACTGACTTTTGTTATATTTTCATTTAATTACATGCAACCAATAAACTCACACTCAATAAAACAACAGTATTTACAATATCAATTCTCGTAGTGCTTCTTGAAGCTGCTTCTCATGTGCACTACTAATAAAATGTGCATTCTAGTGTGAGATAAATAATTTTTTTCCTATCGTAACTGTTAATAACATAAATAGTAGATAGTTAAATAATCATCTCATAAACTTCAACTCAAAATGCACTACCACGAAACAGGCAAATATACATTGTAATAAGTTCCATTATAATTAATAAATTAATTTAATTAAGCGTCTTAACGATATCATACAAATAAATGAATATTGTCGTTCAAGCTCCACAGCCAATATAAATTACAAGTCTCTTTACACTTTCAAACTGCTGTCATAAAGTTCGCTCTCGTTATATCGTCTAGATAAATTGATGTGTATTTGGATAGTAGCAGAGCTGATATTCTGCGATCAATAAGTCTCGTATTCCTAACTTTGAAATTTCACCATTTTATGATATATAATGCTGTTGTTCGTTTTCAACAAAAGTATGGTCATACTTTAGAATCGTTATCGATTCGCTATAAAAAATATGAGGAATCACATTTTTTATTACATTTTTGATTCAAAATTAAACTATAATTGTAATAGTAGCCCTGTCGAAATGGAAATTCAGAGGTATGAATTCTTCGCAGATAAATAAGCTAACTACCTCACATGAATCAAATTCACCAAAACCTCTTTCATATAAGTAACACACAATAGCTAGGTCATGTGTTTCGATACGGGATAGAATTATTTCTCTGTCTCATTTATTCTTATTTTTTCAAGTAGCTCTTTGTCTAATAAAAGCCGCTGACTTCGTTCAATTCTTGTCAAGTAGTAACAGTATTTGAATACATTCAATAATCATCTTTTGGTTTGCCTTTCAATCTATCGCCTCTATACTCCTCCTTTCACACCGCCTCATAACTTAATTCCTCCATTATGTAAATATCTGATGAGAATATTTCACATATAATCGCGGTTATTCTTTCGTATTCTACTACTTATCCTTTTAATATATATTAATAGTAATGTCCCTCATGGTTTGGTACCTTTCAATATTATTATTATTCATAAATGATATTTTACCTATTACTTCATCACATATTTATTTATATCCTGTATGTTTCACTTGACATTAATCTTATGAACATTTTGTGAAGCAAGCTGTCAAGCAACAAAGAAATGCTTTGATTAATCTTTCTCGTTTTTCTAAATGGGTCTGAGATAACTTGGCTGCTTTCATTGCTTCACGACTCGCATCCTTCGTCTATTTTTTATACGACTATAACACCATCTAAAAACAATGCTTCTGTTAATGTTACCTCTCATGGGGGGGGAATTATGTGGGCCGCGGCTATTTTCCATATGAGCCATTGTAAGAAACATCACAAAGAGTTTTAACTTTTTGGTCTTGTAGAAGTGAACTATATAATATACATCACCTGTGGTTGATGTTACAAATTCTGAGTTTTTAAAGTGTATTATTTTAAATATTGATAATAGCTTTGATCAAAAGGAAAAACTTATATTCTTTATTTTTTTTTTTTGTAATTTCAGGTTAGTTGTAGTAGCGGTAGTTATTCACATTGCCAACTGCATCTTGATAGCCATTGGAACCTACGAGAGAAAAGAGAAAACCCAGTACGAGGCACCAGACACCAAACCTGGCAATATAATGCTTTATTAATGGTTACAATTTAGGCATATCAAAACGCATAAACACTCAAGCCTGAATGATTCAGAGAATTACAGTGTATAGTGTATAAACAAAATGGCGTACCAGTGCTGAAACTGACTTGGTATCTGAGTCAAAAATAGTGAAGATGAATAGTGAAGATGTATAGTGATGATTGCTTTTGGTGTTTAAATTTCTTTTAAAATGATTTTACATTTCCACATACAAATGTGCTTTTAAGGTCCATGATTACCAAACTCGGGAAACCCAAATAACATTACTCTCCGGCCCCGTGTATATATATATATATATAATATATATATATTATATTATTATATATCATATATATTATATACTATATATTTATATAATTATATTTCTTATAATTATTATCTATATATCAGTGGATGGGCGATATCCTCAGGAACTTTCTTGGATTTACTCTAAATCCGATCCGTGATTATAGTGTGTGAAATGTTCGAATCCGAATCTAGACCTTCGGTATTCCGGAATTCCGTCGAATCCAGGCGTTCGAATTATACTGTCCAGGATGTGTTTATAACCGAAAATCTTATTAAGATAACATACCAAATTCCAAATTATAGATCCACATTTCTATGATTCTCAAATATAATTATAGAGGAGTTAAATAAGATTAAACTTGGAGGTTTTTTTGCTTTTATTTTTACCAAAATTTACCTATTTATTCCAGGTTTAAATATTCTAATCTAATAACGCGAAGCTATATATTTATTATATATATATATAGCTTATAATCGCCAATCGACTTCACGTACTATATGAGAAGAGTTATTATATTCTACTGTAATACTTGAGACACAAAAGACTGAAAATATTTGTCGACAAAAGTACTCCATTTTACCCTAGTAGTATATGCTATATAATAATATTAATTATTCGGTATATATTATTAAATAATTTCTATTAAGCTTAACTGCTATAAAATATTGACATTATTAATTAATATAACTTGCCATTTTATAAATTTTTTTAAAAGTAATTAGAGTACTATATATTATTGCCAGATATTCTATTTTCATCATTAACAAACATTCCTATCTAAAAAATAAAATTAATTTTTTTAAGATATTCTCTAACGATTAATTAAGTATTTCACACTCGTTTAAATGATAATATGCACTTTGATATGCATGATAGTAGCAACAAATTGAAGGATACATCGGTGAATGCGTCCATATTACAATGGCTGATGTATTTATCCTCTTCTAAGTTTTCGTTTTTCTTTTTTTCATGTTTCACTTTTTGCCTTGACAAGCGTGCTAGAACAAGACCATATCAGACTGCGGATTTCGAATCCGGATTTGAGATCCTCGGACCATCGACTGTTGTAAAATAAATAGCTGTGCGAATCGAATTCATCACCTATGAGATGTGCGGAATCAAATTCAATTCGTAGGTACATGTGGTGTAATCGGTCTGAATCCGTAATCCGAATTCAGACTTTGGAAGTGATCGCTCGCGGATTGTCGTATTTCGTCGCGATATTCTGCCTCTATGGTTTTCCTCAACAGAAAACAATAGTACAATATAATTATTTATATTGGATAAACTATACTTATTCTATATAATCTAATATATCTGATTATATGATTATTATATAATCTCGGAAATTGCCATCTTTCTCATATTTATATTATATATATATTATTATATATTAGTTATGTAAATTGTTTATTCTTATCATTTTTATATTATGTATTTTTCTTATTTAATTTATTATTATTTATTATTTATTATATGTATTATTATTTTTTATATCTATTATTATTATTCTATTTACTTGGGAACACAAACACTTTCATTCTTAATTGTTTGATGCTTTGACTCGTTATCAAAGAAACGTTAGAGATTGCGAGTCTTCTTTAACAAATAATTATATCTTTATGGTACTATGATTAACTTTTATATAATCTATCTATATACTATGATATATATATTATATATTATATTATATTATAATTTACTATACATATTTAATAATATATTTTATATTATTAATTATTATTATATATTATATATATATTTATGTTATTATTTCTAGTAAGTTGTGCAAATTCATAATCGCTTATGTATATTAATAATTATAAATAATAAATAATTACTGTAATATAATCTATAATATTATTATTATATCATATTAAATATTATATGATATAATATAATATATTATAATATATTATATTAT
This sequence comes from Trachelipus rathkii, assembly GCA_015478945.1. Classification (NCBI taxonomy): domain Eukaryota; kingdom Metazoa; phylum Arthropoda; class Malacostraca; order Isopoda; family Trachelipodidae; genus Trachelipus; species Trachelipus rathkii. The sequence continues at coordinate 13,932 of JABUQX010123847.1, read as the reverse complement.
ATAAATAATTAAGTCTATCTAATGAGTATTAACTATCATCATGATATATTATTATTAGTCATACATGATATAGGCTAGATCATACTGCATACCACTTTATATCTATATTTTAATATTTATAGATTATAGATATATCATTTATTCCAATTATTATTATTTAACTGGATATTGTGAAGTTTTTATTACCTTATTTTTTTAGTCAGTATTCTTTTTCTTGTTTTTAAGCTATTTGATAAGAAAGGACAATTCTTCTTCGTTTAAATTTCGTATCACTCGTAACCACAGTGGGGGTATGGGGGAAATTTTATTTTTTTTTTTTTTATTCTTTTCTTTCATTTGTAGTTTTTAACGGTTTTAATAAATTATAGATTAATATTATATATATAATATTATTATATTATATTATTATTATATTATTAATTATTAGTTATATATATTTATTATTTATATATTTATATAATTTATAATTTATCATTATATATTATATAATATTATACATATTGACATAAAAAAATTATTATGTATTATATATATATATATATATTTATATTAAAGTTCACACTTCTATAGGTAATTTCTACCTAGGATGCGGACAAAGGATCGAACTTTATCCCGTTGCCTGGCGGCTCTACCGATTTTACCGGAGTATCGGCAAATTATTTTTACAAATTAATATTTGTATCATATTAGACTATTATATCGCGCAAAAAAACGATTTACGCTATGCAGTATGTTTGGACGTGCACAGGAATTTTGCACACTCCACCCCACCCAACCCCACTCCACTGCCAGTTATTGTTTTGCCTTACACTAGGCAAGTGAAATTGTGTGCCGCACCGGTGAATCGGCCAGCCATAGTAATGTAGTTTTTAAAATTACCGATTATATTGCAGTCTCAATTCTATTTGTTAGTGTCTGCCATTTTAGTGTTTTCTTCGTGGTTTTTTCCTTTAGTATCTTTCACCTTAATTTCAAAGCTTAAGAAAAATAATCCATTCATTCAGCAGTTCTAAGTATTTCCATTCATATTCAATCACCATTACCGTCAGCTGCCCTTTGTTTCCCAGTACTGAAGGTGAGGTGACCTAACATACACCAGAAATCCGAGGGAGGAATGACTATTCTTAGAACATAAATAATTGGTAGCTGAATACCAAACCCAGCTACCACTGTTCTTTTAGTCGTCGTCTACGACACTCACAACCTACGTAGTGGAATTTGGCCCCCTCCCTTACATAGGGATGCCCATTTGTTTACTACTGGGCAAATTTCCGTGTTCCCTTTCATTTCTGTTTACTGACAAACTTTACATCCTTTTAAATACTATCTCATGTTGCATTTAAAAAAAAAAAAAATTATCACATTCAACCGCATTTCTATTTCTCTTTGATCTGATCCTTTTGTTTTCAAAGATGTCTCTTACATCTTCAGAACTCTAACACTTTTTACAAAATTTTAATTGCATCTTTTTTTTTTTTTTTTTTTCAAATTTGTTTTTCAATTGTTCAAAAATAATGAAAACCCCATTTGCTCGCTGTCTTTTCTAATAATGAAATTGCTAATTATGTACTTATACACTGTACATCATTTTCACTGGCAGTACTCTCTCCCTTTATTTCCATTACAAAACTATTAATTTATCTCTTCGACCTACAAATTCAAAGATATATTATTATCCCAATGCCTTAAACGGCGACAATTGGATTGTCTTTTATGAGGCACGAGAAAACTGTTTATATTAAATGCCTTCCTCACAACCCAAATACGTGTATATAAATTTACACGAGACTTTTATATATTTAAGATGATCTTGTTAACTTTGAAGATAGTACTGTAAATGATCTTAAAATCAGACAAGGAAATGAAAGATGAGTTCCTATCCTTCTCCCAAATATTTGGAACCTTTATCGACGAACATTAAAGGTTGAAGATATCATAAACAATCCTTTGGAGAAAGCTCACCATCGTTTATAACACGAACTTAGGAAGCAACATTATTCCATATGGAAATAAGATGATGACTGCATAAAGTAAGGATTATGTGCATTTTTTTTTTACATGTGACCACCAACTCACGAGCAGAGCCCTTTTCAAGGAGGAGCAGAATAAAATTAAATAAAAGAAAAAGTTATGGGGAAATTCACCCCATCCCAAGCCTTACGTAAATCTCTGAGGTTTCCGCAGACGGAGGATTTAAAGAGGAGACTAAATATAGCAGGAAAAACAGATGAAGGCAGAGAGTTCCACAAAAAAGAGGTGGCTGGAAAGAAGGTACCACAACGAATAAGTCTGGGGCTCCCAATATTCACAGATTTCACGAGAAAGCAGGGCACCCGTTGTGTAGCGAGGGCAACGCATTGGTAGAGGAATGAGAGAGGTCAACTCCCTAAAGGACCTGCCGTTGTAGTACCAATAATAGAGAGGTAGTGCATCAACGTCACGTCGAGAGAGAGAGAGTCAAGGGAGTTTGAAAGTAGGGGAGAGTTTATTAATCTTTTAGCCTTAGCTTCAACCCTATCCAAAAGAAGGGCGAAACCGGAGCCTCACCCAAGTGGAAATTGTACTTCATACAAAGAATGATAAACCCTTATATCATAGGAGAGAAAAACGTTTCAGCAAGCTGAACAGAACTCTTGGCATTTTTGAGGCCATTGTGATACGAGTTTCTAAGATAGTTCATTGTTTATGCTCACGTCAAAAATGTTATGTTGTCCACAGGTGAGACGGGAGAATCGTCGAAGAAGATAGGAAAGTTGTGAAATACTTTTGAGAGGGGGATTTGTAGCAGTTGAGTTTTTAAATAGTTGAATTTCACATGTTGAGTGACCCCACCGAGAAATCCCATCCAGATCTGCAATAGAATTGGAAAGCAGAAGTCTAGAAGCAAAAGAGGGAACCGATTTAAAAGGAGTGGAAGAATGGAGAGTTGAGTCATCGGCATAAGAATGAATAGAGTTAGATATGCAGCTGAGAAGGTCGTTAATGAAAAGTAATAATAAAGTCTGAGATAGAACAGAACCTTTACGAACACCACAATTAACAGGAAAGGAAGACAAGGTCTCTCTATGCTCCATCAACAAGTGCCGATATGGAGCGATCAGAGAGAAAGCTAGACATAAGTGAGCAGAGATGGAGGAGACCCAAAGAAAGGGAGCTTAGAGAGTAGCGACGGATGCCATACCTGGTCAAAGGCTTCCGCTATGTCAAGCGCCACGACACACGACTCCCCATAGTCCCTAAGGGCAAAAGACCATAAATCTGTGAGATGGGAAAGAATGTCACAAGTTTGCCTCGATGGTCAAAAACCATACTGGTGATCAGAAAGGAGAGAATGAGCTTCCAGATGATCAAGGAAATGAGAGTTGAGAAAAGTTTCAAAGATTTTAGACATAATACAAGTGAGAGCTATAGAACGATAGTTAGAAGGATCAGAACGACCCTTCTATGGAATCGGTTGAACATATGCGCGCTTCAAGAACTGAGGGAAAGTTTTAGAATTAAGGTATAGAGTAACAGATAGTAAATCCGAAAGAGGTCAGGCGTCAGCTCAGAAGCACACTCTCGGAGGAGGAACCATGGGACACCTGGGAGGAGATGGAGTAGGAGGAGGGTTGCCAGAATCATCCAGGGTGGAATTAGATGAAAAAGGGAAGTCTTTTCAGAAGGAGTATTAGCTACAGTTCCATCAAAGCGACTAAGAGGAGGAAAGGCAGATTTGCAGAAGTTATTGAAGATGTTTTTGGCAAGGAAAGAGTCAGAAATTTAATTACAGTAGAGAGAAATCCAAAGGAAGAAAGAAAGTCAAAGAGCGACACTTCCTACTTATTGAAGATGTACTTTCCTAATATAAATAAAACGAATTATAATTTCAAGTTACGCTTTAGAGTTGAACAAAAATTAGCCAAGAAGATATGACAGAGAAAGGAGAAGTTTTTCAATTTCCAGCATAAAAGTAATTAGTCTTCATAATCACTAGAGAAATAGACGAAAGGAGAAGACAACAAAAAAATAAGAAGAAAAAGAGTAACTGACATCAAAGACACTACAAAGATTTATTGAAGGAAGAAGGAAAAAAAGGATTTAGTAGGATATGGAATGATTACCATTACCACGTAAGATAATCGACCTTCCGGAGAATCAACGGAAGACTCCTGCCAAAGATATATATACTCAGACACAAAGCCACCAAAAGGCGTTCTCAGAATCAAAGCAGCAGTTATCCCAAGAATAGCACACTAAAGAGAATACAAATAAAGAGAGAGAGAACAAAGAAAAGGATAAGGAACCAACATCAATGAGTCAACCCCAAATTACTAGAGACCGATTGAAAACGATAGCCAACAGTAGAAAAAGGTGAATAACTAGTCTATCAAACAGAGGAATAATATCAGTGCAAGACAACCCCCCGATGACAGTCCTGTCGACCCACCGACAGAACGGAACCACCACCTGAGTGTCAACACGCTAACACCTGACCAGCAGATAAATAAAGACTACAATAAAAATGATCATTCGGTCAACACAAACCATTCACCAGATAGGACAGCGAATAAAACCCTCTGCCAGATAAATCTATACTGTCCAGCCAAGAAGTTTGAAAGCCACAACAGGTCAAAACCTGAGACCTCTCAAGAATTGAATTTACAGACAAATTTAACGGTATTTGGAGTTAAGGTTCAGCTTTAATCAAGCAGTCAGAATCGTTGATAGGAAAAGCTGCAAGAAATTTAACAAAAGAAAAGGGGGAAAAAGACGTAACATTTTTTTAAACAAAAAATTAGAAAAAAATAAGAAAGAAAATAAATAGAAGATAAACTAAAAAATAAAAATAAACCTAGGAAGATAAAAGATATAGATTGAAAATAAAAAGAATACACCACCATAAAAATAAAAAAAAATTATAAATTAAATATATAAAATAATGAAATAAATAAATAATACAATATAATTAATGCTAAGCAATGGAAAATAATAGATATATAAATAATAATAATAATGTAAAATAAATACAAATAAAAGCATATACCTTCATATCATTTTTAATGTAACTATTTTATTTAGAAAAATTAATGTATAAAAAAATAATTAAATTAATATAACTAAATAAAAATACATAAATAGAAAAATAATATATAATAAGAATAATAAAATAAATAAGAAATAATATAATAATCAATTAAGTAATAATTATAAACAATACTTATAAAAAATAATATGTTTTTTTAGCAACTTTATGGAACACCTTTGTTACTATAAGATGAAAATAACCAATAAATATATTAAATATATAAATTATATTATGTAAAAGAATATATACATTTTTTTATTCAATAAAGGTGAATAGATTTAAAGTACTACTTTTCTTTGTAATCTGACAATAAATTTGACCTAAAAAAATAAATAATAAGATATATAGGAATAAATATAAATCATATAATATATAAATAAATAAAAATAACATATATAAGATAAAGAAATAAATAAAATAATAATAAAAATATATAGAGTAATAATAAAGTATATATAATATAGATAATATATAATATAAAGAATTATATATAAAATAATATTTATATATACTATATATAATACATATGTGGAAAGACCACTAATAAATCCACCATATCAAAAAAAGACAAACAACGCCCCCGAGCCAACAGAAAACAAAAAAAGAAAAGCCCCAAAACTTATTATTAAAGATAATAGTATGAGTAATTATTCATTTCACTTAGAGAGAATAAAAAAAATCATTGCCACAAATGAAATCGTAAACCTCATATAAAATTCTTCAAAATATTTCATTCAGTGATAAAATGTAAAAATCAGAGTAATGTCAAGACACAAAACTTGATAAAATTAAAAAGAGCCTTACACAAATAACCAAGAGTCAAAAAAGAAAAGAAGCAACAAAATAGAAACTCCTAGAGAAAAAGCAAAACAAACCCCAGTCATTTTCAATCAGCAAAATTTCCACCTTAACAGTTTTAAAGTTGGCAAGAAGAGAACAATATTTCATTGTACTTGAAATTGGCCTCATTGTTTTCTCCACTCATATAATGATTTACAAACCATCACTGGTTGAGAAAAGCACCAGCAAAAAAAGACGGCAAAAAAAGGTGTGGGATACCTTAACGGCAAGAAAACAAGTCCGGCACTAGATATACGTTCCAGCATTACTTCTTAAAATCATATATGCTCAGCCCTAACAAAAAAATAGCCGAACACACTTGGGAATTTACACAAACTCTATTTTACAGTTTCTAATGAACGAGAGAATACATACCATCTAAAATTTCTTCAACGAGAGCAAACACTGCCGCGCCCCCTCTCCCACTCTCCTCGGCGTCTCTCTCTCCTCTCTTCTTTTTCTCCTTGCTGCTCCGCCTCTTACACAGTAAAATCATTTATGGAAGGAAATCGAGAGAGAGCGATCACTATTAAATAAAGTGATGATAAATAAAAATATAAATAATATATAATAAAAATAATAATATATATTATAATAACTAATAAAGTAATAAAGAATAAAAATTTATAAAGAAAATATATATATAAAAGAAATGAAAAATATAGTAAGGAAAAATAATATATATAAATAGTAACAATTAAATATAATAAAAGAATAAAATTATAATAATAATAAGTTATAACTAAGAAATATAAAAACTAATAAAAATAGATATATTAAATTAGATATAATAATTTATATAATAATACAGATAATATATAATAAAATACAAGAACTAAGAGAAGCAGAAATTAGACAGAATATAATAATTTACAGAAGATAAACAAAATAAAAAACAAAATAGATAAAAAATAAAAAAATAAAAACTAATGCATATACGAACAATAAATAATAACAAGTATAATGATAGAAGACCATAAAATATAATAATAAAATCCACACTATAAATAAAAGAATATAAAAAAACCGCGTACTCATCAGATCAACCATATATATATAAAACAAAATAACACTCCAACCTAACCTAAACCCAAATAATACTCAGACATCCTATATGGAACCTATAACCAGCACAAATAACACTATATAAACAGAAGACAAGAATGAACTCTCAACATAACTAGAAAAATGGAAATATAATAAAAATATAAGAATCAAAACTAAAATACTTAAATCAGTAGTAATGGAGAAATAAAACTCAATCACACTTTCCCAATAACCAAACTACTAAAAAATAAAGTAGATAAATAATAAAAATAATAATAAAAAATAAAATAATAATACAATAATAAATATAATAATGAATAAGAATAAATGATAATAAGATAATAAGAAATAATAGATATAAAAATAAAATGATAAAATAAAATAGATAAATAATAATAATAAGAAATAATAATAAAAGAAAAATTAAAATTAAATTAAAAATATATATAATAAATAATAATAATAATAATAAATAATAATATTAATAGAATAAAATAAATGAGAATAATAATAGATAATAATAAATAAATAATTAAATAAAATAATAATAATAAGAATAATAATATAATAAATATAAATAAATAATTAAATATAATAAATAAATATTAATAATAATAATAATAAATAAAAATAATAAAATAATAATAATAATAATAATAATAATAATAGTATTGACAATTATAAGATAATAAATAAGTAGATACAAGTAGAAGACCGACTCCTTAAAAGATCGCCAACCACGTTGACCATTTGTCGCTACAAAAAAATTAGATTATTCATATATATATTCAATGACAAAATTTAAATTAAAAAAAACTATAAAACTTAAATACTTATTAATTAACATTGAATTAAATGTATAAAAAGTTTTAACACAGTTATAATTATTAAAGGAGATAAAATAATAATAATAATAATAGATAGATAATAAATAATAATAATAGATAATAGAATAATAAATGATTAATGTAAATGGAAAATAAGTAAAAGATTTATTAATGGAAATTATTCAAAAGAGAAATTAAATAAAATAATAGAAGAATAAATTTTTTTAATTTAATTCATAATAATAAATAAAACACCAATAAATATAAAGAATAACAAAAATTAACATTAAAAGAATGAAATTTCAAATAGATATATAAAAATCATAAGAAAAAAGCGCCCTTCCTGGTGGACAACGACGATATCTTGTATTCATTTAAAATCCCTCACATATAATATAAGAAGGACCTTTTATTTATAAAATAATGATTATAGCGTATTCACCAGATCACAAATGTCCACCAGATAATCCGCAGAACCAAAATAAACCGCACCCAAACCCTTAACTTCACAACCTTCAAAGAATAGGAAAATCAGAACAAACGGACCATCCGGATAAGTGCCAACCACGGGCACCCATCGTCGCACCCATAAAGCAAGAGATATCACTAACCACCAATAGACCCAAACAGGCCAGCTACAATTTTAATCAGAGAAAAATATAAAAACATTAATATATGCATATTTTTTTAAAACCGTTCTGTAAATTCTCAATAGATCATTTATATATATATATAGAATTAATATATATATATATAAGATATAATATATAATAAATAATAAAACATATATATAAATATAGAATATATAATTAGATAGAAATTAATAATATATATAATATAATAATATAATATATATAATAATTATAGATAAAAATATGAATATTTAACAATAAATAATATAAAATATGATATATATATATAAAAAAGATATAATAAGTATAATATGATTATATATATATATAAAATAATAAATTATATGAAGATAAATATAATATATTAAAAATAAAACTATATATAATATATGAAGATAAATAAAGATATATATATAATATGTATAATATAAAATATATAGTATATATAATAATAGTAAGATATAATGTAATATAAATATAAATATTAATATTAATATAAAATAGTAAGATATTATAAAAATAATATACAAGTTAAGTATATTAATATTATATATTAGAATTATATATATAATAATGAATAGTATAGATATATATATATATTAATAATTATGAGATATATATATAATATAGTATAATGAATAATAGTAAAAATATATATATAGAGATAAAATATACAGATAGACTAAATAACCTATGAATATAATAAATAAATAGATAAAGATATAATAATAATATTATAGAAAATAATAATAAATAAATATATATAGAATAAGAATAAGATAATATATATTATAATTATTATGATAATATATAGTATAATATACTATATATATATTTTAATATATATTTGTAATTTTAAAAATTGTAATAATGAAGATGAAAATTTATATGCTAAAATTTATTAAGATTATATATTATAATATTTAATTTAATAGAGAAAAAGAGAAAATAAATAATAATAACTATAAATATAGTAATATATATTATATAATATATATAAATAAGATTATAATATATATATATCAAAAGATAAAGTATATATAATAATAAATATAATATAATATATTAATATAAATATAATTATAGAAAAAGAATAATAGATATATAGTACTATATATATTATATATATAATATATAAAATAAATAATAAAATACATATATTATATATAGATAGTATAGATAATAAAATAAATATATAATATAAAAGAGATTAGAAGAGAATATATAAATATATAAATATAATATAAATATAGATATTATAATAGAGATATAAAATTTTAATAAATCAGAATAATAGCACGTAGTTATATATAATATAATATATATACGAAATAATAATAAGAATGATATATATATAGATAAGAACTAAATTAATAATGTATGTAAAGATATTGTTTTTACATAAATAATGATAAAAAAGATAGAATGTACCGAAAAAGATAAATAAGAAAAAGAATATAGAATTAATATGTAGTAAAGCCTACTATAAATAATTTATACTAATTTATAGTAATATAAAGGATGTAAAAATATATATATATTATGAAACTAAGTAATATATAAATATAAAACGATATATATATATATAGTAAGAATAAATATAGAAAGATATATATATAATAATAATATATAGATATAAAAAACCATAATAGAATACCCCAAATCAGATAAAGCAAAAAATATAATAAATATATTATATATAGTACTAATATTGATAAAACTAATACTGAAATAAGAATAATAATACATATAGAATATATAAATATATTAAGAAAAAATATATATATATATAAAATAAAATGATAGAAATATAATATAAGCAATAGTTTCTTCCTATTTGAAAATATTATGATATAATATATATTATTAGAGATAGATAATAAATTAAGAATAGAAAATAGATAATATAATAATAAAAGAAGTATTAAATATAAAGATATATAATAAAGTATATATAATATAATATGAAAATAAAGAATATTAGAGAATAATAAAATAATAATATAAGAAGAATGAAATATATATAGATAAGAAATATAATATAGAAAGATATATAGAAAAGATGAATTTAGTAGTATATAGTAATTACAATATAATTATCAATAAGAATAAGATAAGATAATAGTAAATATAAGACTTAATATAAATGAGATAACCAACACCCAAAATAAAATACGAAGCCACACTACACTCACCCAACCCTGACGCCTAATATAGAGCAACACCCACTACACTATAGTGGTAACTACTACGGTATCACTCATATATATGAAGCCTAAATATATCACCTCCACTTGACCACTTGATAGAAAGAACCAGAATATATATATATATATATATATATATATAATATATATATAAATAATAATATATATATATATAATCGAATATATAAATGAGTATCTAGTATATAAATATATAATACTTACTATAAACACTACACTAATAGCATATAGTAAATAAACGGGTATACTAACCCCACAGCCCCGCATAAAATATAAGATGACCAATATACAATCACCCCCAGCCCCAATATATAAAATATATCCGTAGGCCCCAATACGATCACTATCAAATAACTATCATACCTCACTCACTACTACAACCCGTACACGCCCCTACACACCCTAGAGAAATTCAATAATCAATATAGGTAAATATAGGAGTATATATAACTAATATATATATAACCAGCACTATCAATCTTTACCATGATATACCCATATCCCTATACTACCTAGTTACTCACCCATACACCCCGGTCGACGCATATAATCCAAATAACGCTCAATAAATGTGAGAACTACGAATAGTATCATACATAAATCACCACCCTCATCACCCGCTATCATGATCCACTAAGTTACTAACCATACAACAAGTAATTGAAACTACTAATCCAACTACCCAGGAAAACGTAACACGCAGCACTCAATAGAATAATAACAACCACAAGTATGACCGTACTAAGACATCAAACCAACTACACTGAAACGCACCCAATAAACGGAAACCACGCTAACCCCATATACCATGATAAACCCGCAACTAACTCACCAATATAAAATAACATATAAAGTAGGAACACAATAAAAAGGTATTATAAGGTATCACCGCCGAAACGAGTACCTCAATAAGGCCTCATACCACCTAACTATACCCAGTCAACACATCACTACTAGAACACTATATATTATACTAATATGATGTAATAAATAAAATAGGTTAACTCAGGTATTTTATAAGCACAAAACTTTTATATAAACCCCGAATAAAATAAATAATCAAAACTAGTAAATAAAATAAATAGACATAGTTATGTCCAGAAACCGGTGATATTCATCCAAACCCTGACCCACAAAAATTTATTTGCCCCATCTGTAATATAGAGTGTATAAACCAAAATCGAACCAAATAACAAGGATCCAAATAAGGATAATAATAAATATAATAAAGATAAGCATAATAAATAGAAGAAAAATAAAATCTATATATATATAAATATATATAAACCAGAGAAAGAGTTAAAAAACATATAATATAAGAGATAAAAAATATATATAGATATAAAATAGAGTAATAATATATTATAAATATAAATATATAGAAAATAAATATAAAAGTAAAAAAAATATATGATTAGTATATACAAATAGTATATGAATATGCTCATGTATTTGGGTAATAAATAAAAAAAAAATTAATAAATATAAAAAATAAATAATATATAAAGAAAAAAATAATAATATATATAGTGTAATAAAAAAGAGTAAAATTAAATATCATACTCAATGTTTGTTGCTGACAATTTCTCGGGAGGAGGCTTACAAGAAAGAATCGTAAGAGGAAGGCACACATAGAAAAAAATATAACATTAAATATTACATTAAAAAATAAAGGATAGATGATAGAATTGTTTCACATTGTAAAAACTAAATAACATCAGTCGTCAACCTGCTTGTCTGATATTTGAAAAGGATATAAAAGCCAAAATCTTACACATGTTGAAATTTCACCTAGTACATGCTGTTCTGTGATAGTTTTCATGAAAATCAGATAAATAAAAATAACAAGGATTGAAAATAATTATAATGAAAAAGAAGAAAAAGAAAAAAATAATTATATAATTAAAAATACAAATGAATAATACTGATTTCTCAAACTAGGGTCTGATATTTTGGGTTAAAAACATAAAATGAATAGAAATATAAATATATAAAAAAAATAATAATATAATAAATAATTAATTAATAATAAATAATATAAGAAGAAAGATAATATATATAAATAAAATATAAAAAATAGAGGAATATATAAATAATATTAAAAATAAATAAACAGATATATAATATATATATAATATAATAATATAAAATATAAAAAATATAATAATAATTAATATAATATATATAAAAAAATAGATAGAAAATAAAATATTATATAGAATATATTAATAATATGATAAAATAAAGAATAAATAAATAAAAATATAATATTATAAAAAGAAATGAATAAAATATATATATAATAATAGGTATTAATATATATTTATAAATAATAATATAAAAATATATATATAATATAGTAATATATATAGAATAAAAATATATATATATATAAAATAATAATAAATATATATAAATATATACACTCCGTAGGGCCGTAAGCCCCGACGTTAATAACTGATAGTAAGTTAGCGGGTATTAAGGAAGTAAGTTTAAAGAAATCGTATACGAAGAACGAGTTTTCTTCGTCGCATATAAGTGTATTGAAGTTTTGTCAAAGAAAATCGCCAGTAAAAGGAATCTCATCCCCACGAATGACATTATTACAATCAATGGATTCACACATGCATATATAGGGAAGCTCCCTCTGGCAGAGCAATAATCCAAATGATTCCATTGTTCTACTTAGTAGTTCAGGTATCATAGATGAAATACTGAACCGAAAATATAATTTCTTTCTACCGAGAAGAGCAATTGTCGTTACAAGGAATGAACAGAAGAAGAGAAATTCACAAGAGCTTTTGATAACTCGCAAAGTAGAACCCCAACGACCGCCTTAATACAAATAGAAATTCGACAGAATACTGGAAAACTTACTCCCTGCCTAAACTCAATAAAAAATATTATCAGCTTTCGAGACCGAAGTTGGAGAACAATCCGAATATCTAATAAAAACAATTGCGAAAGGGAGATATACAAAGGGGTCAGCAAAATAGTAACACACTTACAGTATAAGACCAACTCGGAAAAATATCTGTTCACAAAATTTGTTAATAACTATCAAATAATCAAGTTAGCTTTCTCCATAACCATCAAAGACAAAAGAAAATAATATACAAATTGTAAATTTACCTGGCGAGACCTCTCCAAAACACTAATACTTCAAAATTTCTTACGATATACACAAATAATCGCGAAGTAACATTAACTTCAATCCACTTTGAAAACATAGTGACATTTTATTGTCCTTGAAATCCCTAATCAGCAATCAGAAACTAAGCAACTACAGATAG